>JAGYYJ010000460.1:0-10449 GCA_019671005.1 Hibiscus mutabilis
ATATTAATGTTATAAAGCAAAACCAACCGAATATATATATATTAATCAAAATTAGTGTCTTCCATAGTTATTTCGTTAATTTAAAATTAATCAATTAATCAATAAAATTGCCGGTATTTTTTTAAAAAAGTGTTGAAAAAGTGAATTAAAAATCTATATTTTTATCTCACAATACAAAGCACAGATTACAAGGTCCTATTTATAGTTTGTATAAACACTAAGCTAGTATACTAAATCCAATTATTTACTGATAACTAATTGCAACTACAACTAACAGAATACTAACTCTCTTCAAAAGTTCGATTTAATTAACGTTAAAAGATTAAAATTTTCAGTTAATGATATTTACTAATTCGACAAAGAAGGCTCAAGAACTCAATTCAACCGATTGACACCATTACTCTTTATTCATAAAACCTTTGGCCTTATTTCTCTAATTATAATAAGTATTTACATTGGAAGTGGGCCTTTTGTCCCCTCCACTCGCCAATTTTTTTTACTTTTAATTTACAAGCAATTTACTAAAATATATTAATTATAATTTTTTATTTACTCTATTTCTTAAAAATTACATTTTCTCAACCTCCACTTTAATTCTGTCTTTGTCCTCAAACTAGTATTTGCAAATAAAATGCAATAAAAACAAAAACACTAAGCTCAGTTAATCATATATTATTTTATTTACAATTGCATTAAACTATTACCATATTCTCTTAAATTGTTTTAAAATATTATTAAAATAATTGTCTAGTTACAAATAAAATAAGTTTGACTAACTCATAAAACTATATATTAAAAAAAATAGTTGACCTTTGGAACCTACTTTATAAGCTAAAGCCATGTCCACCCGTGAACTGACAGGAAAAGAACCTTGGCTTTTGGTCCTGTGATAAAGGCATCCTTTTCCCACCCCCACCGAACCGGACACGGTCTGAACTCCCCATTTCTAGCCCTCTTTGGTGGTTCCACAACAACTGTCATTTAACCCCCTTGACTTTGACTCACCAAAGTATGCAAATTAAGGGTAAACTACACGAAATACTACTAAACTTTAATTTCTTGGCATCGATCATACCATCAACTATAAAAATATACGAATATCACAGAACTGCTTTTGTTCAATCCAAGCACTCAATCGCTGGAATTATAACGGATCGTTAAAATTGAAAAAACGACGTTGTTTTGGCATATATCGCTTTTTGTTAGAAAAAAATTAAGAAAATATTGCATCGGGGAGACAAACCAAATGCATAATCTATAAGATGAAAGGTTGACACCAAACCACCGCTTTCAACTTTAAATACTTGATACAATCCTAACAAAAACAAAGATGTAAACGAGTATTGCATTTGAACTTAATTTCATTTATCTCAAGGATATAATTTTAAATATATAATAATCTTTAAAATTTTAAAACTTTAAATAGTCCCTAAATCCCTCAAGCAACTACCGCCAACCATCAGTCTCCTACCACCCCTTTGCCGCCAGACTCAAATTTAATTATTTGACTGTCAGCCGAATCGGCGAACAATGTGCCAACCAACATTGAACGTGAAATAATCGCTCTGACAGACAACGTCACGGCCGATGATCCATGAATGGGGAAATAGTGTATCGTTTCACCATCGAATCCGTAAATTACGTTAAATGCGCAAGAGAAGTAGGATTTAGGATTTAGTGACCAATTCTGCCATTTTTATAAATTTTAGGATTTTTTTAAAAATAATGAAAGTTATTTTTCAAAAAATAATTTAAAACCAATATTCATAAGTCATGTGTCAAGGCTTAAATGGATAATCTGTTTTTTTAACTACCGAGAACCTAAAATTATAAGTTTTAAAACTTTAGGCACCTATTTTTACAAAAAAAAAATACTTGTGCATCTAAAGTCTGGTAGCGTAGATACTTTCGCACTTATTTTCATTTGCCTAAACATTATAAATTATATCATGAGATAAATGAAATAAAGTTCAATCACAGTATTATTTACGAATGTTTTTAGATTATATTAAGATTTAAGTCGGGTTTCTACGGCTTGTCAGAACCTTTCATCCAGAGGTCTTTTTGCTCCAATCCTCTCAAAATGCAATGTTTTCTTTAATTTTTTTCTAACAAAACGACTTCGCTTTACCTATCCCGAGCATAAAACAATCCATGACAAACGACATTGCTTTAGATTTAACTATCTGCTACAATTTAACTACGAGTGCTTCGATTGAACAAAAAAGTTCAGTGGTATTTCGTGTATCATTTTATAGTTCTGCTGGTATGATCGGGACGAAGTACAAAGTTTAGTGGTATTTAGGTAGTTTACCCAAATTTAAATAAATAAATAGAGAAATGTAATTATAAAATTATAATAAGTTGTTTCTGCAAAAGATGATGATATTTATCTATAATATCTAAGTTCAATCCATTTTGCCTGTACAATTTGTCTTACATTGTCAAAAAAAAAGTTAAGAGTAAAATTATAAAAATAAATTGGTCATATTTTAATATATCATCTCCTAAAATGATAAGAAAATAAAACTAATCATAAATAAGCTAATTGGTTTTATCACAACTCAAATGTGATATATCCGGGTGATTGTGAGTATTTATCGCACGAAAGAAACAATCTAAATGTTTTAAATTAGTGACGATCAACGAAATAATTAAATAACCATCAACTATAAATTTAAAAATCTTAATCATGAAAAAAGAGCTAATATGTTACGACTTAATCAAATCATCTGTTTCTCTCGACAAACAGAATGAATGAATTCCAAAAAGAAAAGAGGAAATAAAGCTTTTAGGTTAATAATTATAATGACTAATGATAATTACAGTCTTAATGCTCCCATCAATTGCAACCTAATTATACTGGCCCTGATTAGTGATTTTGAGATTTTAAGATTTTAGCTATGATAATTAATTTCGATATGATTATGAAATTACGATCTTCTTCTATACATACACAATTTCCTTATAAAATGAATGAACTTATAAAACCTACGTAGTTTGTTTCATCATAAAGTAAATTCGATTAGATTAATAATTAAAAACGCCGTCTCGATCAAGTATGTGTTTAGGATTAAACATTTAGGGAGAATAAAAGATCAATTAAGTTTAAATCTTAAAATTAAGAAAGATAAAACAAATTTATTTGAATATTTAAACAAAAAATATAAAATCCATTAAATTTGGGAGGGAGAATAGTATTATATTTTTAGTATATTAATTCAACATTGTATAATGTGGTTATTTCTTTATCAACGTGTCATTAAATTTTAAAATGATTTAATTTACATTAATCGAACTTTTTGTCGTTGTCGACCCATCAATTGCAACCACCACCGATCGTCATTTGAGACAATATAAGCATGAAAATATTGGTATTTTAATATCGCTTTTCTTCAACTTTAAATTAATTTTCTACTTAAATTCACTTAAAATAGACAAAAAATAACGTAAAGGTTCGATGGGCTAACATCATAATCTACTTTTATGATAATATAATGATGCTAGTTTTGAGGTATGTTAGTTCACTTCCTCAAAATAATATATTCGACCGCTAAATTTCTAAACAAAATTCTAAGCCTATCGGATTTCAGTAAAAAACACAAAATAAATTTCTTTTGGGTGTGATTTTGTGAATTCTAAAAGATTTTTTGTAATAAAAATCCAAATCAAAAGTGGTGGAAAAATTCAACCATATTCTTATTAACTTTTGTTCCCAACCCCAAATCCCTAGTTATTTATACACGAATATGCTTTCTTTCCATATTTTATTCATAGCGAGAAATACTAAAATGGAAATCAAATTACATAAAGCTTTCCAGGTATTCCTAGTATCTTGTAATTAACTCCAAAAGAACAAATTATACTATGGAGTATAAGCAAAAATGACAATAATAAAATTGAAAATAATTTAGAAGAATTCACTATATGGCGCTGGCTGTAGCAGAGTTACCAGAACCTAAGATGAGAAGTTATCACCAAAGGTCGGGCTTCGTCCTACACTACTACCACTTCCAAACAAGTCTTTCCAACTTTAAAAGATCTCATCTACATGCACGTTGGGGATCAAAGATCGTCGTCGTCGTCGTCGCTTTCCCCCATCCGGTACCGTTCAAAAACCATATCCCGACGCTTTCATCCGCCGGGGTTGTGCACGGCTGCGACAGTGTCATCAGGTGCCGAAGTGGGGTCGTGGGAGAGAGGCTGGTGCCGGAGCGAGAGGTAGCAAACAGTGGTGGTGGTGTTAGTAGAATAACATCCGCGGAGGAATCTTTGACGGCGGCGGGCTTTTGAATGATTGAACTTGAAACCTTGTTTCGAGTGCTTCCAGCGAGGAGGAATTCCGATGAGTCGGCAGGGTGCGTGTGTTCGCGGTGTAGGTAACGATAAGATGTTGGGATCGTATTGCTACGCTCCACTTGTTTCTCAGCACGAACACCCTTGCGAACTTACTGCACCCTGTGGTAGTTCTGAACGAACAAAAAGTAAAGTCGAGTTCGAAGATCTTGAGAATTTAATTTAATTTAACTTAGAATATAATCAAATCCGAATTAATTTACCACTCGGGTAAGGGAGGGAGCCTTTAATTGGTTTCTGCCCGTATTACGCCATGCCATGGATCGATAATAGGACTATCGGCTGTTACATGACATACCTTCTCTTCACACCTGGTTCTTATGCAACAACAAAAAACTGCTGAGAAAAAACTGCCAAACACCAGTCTTTGATGCCAAATACGGTGTCGTTTTACCTCTTTTCATGATCTCTCGAGTCTGAGCCGGTGAAGTTGATCTCTCGTTGTTGACTGCGGCTGCTGCACACCGCAGCTGTGGCTCTTGTTGTTTTGCTGATTTCCGAAACCACAAGCGAAAATACTGGCGGGGTGGGGTCAACGGGCTGCCAATCCTAACGGCGGCGGCGGCGGTTTTTGTTCATGATGATGATTGGGTTGGCCCGCCAGATCCTCCGTGGACAGAACTCGAAGAACATGGATCTATGCCTGGACTGAGTGGCGATTATAGAGGTGGGGTAGACATTCGGCAAGGCTTGTAAGAAGTCATGCAACGAACCACTTTCCCCGAATGTAAACGGGTCGGCTTCTTCCTCAAACGTCAACGACATAAACAAGCAAAGGATCCTCACGGGAACTGCAGCAATTCTCATTCGGGTTGTTATTTATTTGTTGTTTGCTTTCCCACGGCTGCATCTCTGCCATTATTGGCGGCAGCTGACGTGCAACTCTCACGACGCGTAAAGATCCCAATCCTCAGCCATTCTTGTTGAGCTGCTGTGGGAAAATCGGTAGAGATTTTGGTGTGCTGTGATTTTTTCTTAATAGGGTGAGAAGGAAAGTAAGAACACGGCGGCAGCAGAAAGGACGGTGTTGACTTTTGTTTATAGTGTGAAACAAAACAAAAAAATAAGCATAAAAAGAGAGGAAATGGCAGTGCACTGACAGCAATTGTTAATTGTTTATACAGAAAATTAAAACAAGATGTATTCCATTGCTGAAAAGGAAAAAAGAGGTCTGATTTTTGTATGTTTCATCCCTTTACTTTAATTTATTAGAATTTGATCCTTATACTTTATAAAAATAAAAAATTTAGCTCTCAGGTTAGTTGGTAAACACATGAATTTGAATAGTTATTTTTAACATGAGATCAGATATCATTAACCTACAAGTAAGCATATTAGAGGAATCAACCTAGCTGGTCAGACAAAAGCTTAAACAAGTTATTTAGCTACTCAATCTGCAACAGTGATCCTCTCTTTTGACAAAGAAAAAAAGAGCAAGAAGAGGAAGAACTTAATAACATTACAATACTTCTTTCAGTGGAAGCAATAATCCAGTTGAATATGCGATTCTTTAACCTTTAATAAGACCAAGTTAACGGATATTTATTGGAAAAGCCATGAATTTGAATAGATGGTTTAGTCTTGATTTTCAAATTAACAGTAAAATTTAACAATGTTACCTAACTGGACTAAATTCTAACAAATTAAAATAATTAAGAGTAATTTCTTGTTATTTGTAAAGTGGGTGATGAAAATCATGTAATTAGACCAAGGAAAATATTTGATGTATTCTTTTTTCTTTTGTGTATTTCATTTGCATGAGTTATAATTTCTCCGCTTTAACTTTTTCTTTGACTTTATGAAAATGTAAAGGCGCAAGAGCAATTGGAAAATTGTAAAGGACGATGCTTCCAAATTTTTATTCATACACGCTCTGCCGTGTTCTTAATATACTCGGAAATCTTATTGAATCATTGTTCTTTTCTAGGGACAAAAACAATGGGCATTAGACACGCTCTCTTCGTGTGCGTGTATACTTATCGCTCCGGTATACGCTTGGGAATATTGTCATTTTGCATGTTCTTTCTTATAAAATAAGAAATCTTATCGCTGACATTTATAAGTATTTATAATTAAATTTAAATTGAAATTTAAATAGTTTGGCTTCGATAAATCTTTCAACTTAATTTAAATGGCAATTTAGCTTTATTTTTGAGGCTTAATAATAAAAAAGGTGCCTCTTACTTATCTTTTTTCAGGTTTGGTGCTGCGTTTTTCGAGGTAAAACTGGTGCTGTAGCGTTTCATTAAGTAACTCAAATTGAGTTTTTCCTATGTGGGAACATTGAAAATTTTCTATTATCCAATAAAAACTGACACGTGACATATTTTGGTATTTTTCTTTCATTTATTTATCTAAATAAAAAAATGTAATTTTTATAAAAAACCCTAATCTTTTATTTTTTCTTGCAGAGCCAAACCCTAGATCCCAAAGAATTTCTCCCCTCCCACCATCGATTCAACCACCACCAGAGCCTTTGCACAGCCGTCCGGCCCCACCGGTAGCTCCAAAATCCAAGAAGTAAGTCCAAAAGTGCGACAAATAATGATCGATTGCTCGATCAATAAACATCTAAAAATGAAGAAAAAGAGATCGATTGGGCTTCTAGCGCGTCTAGGGTATGGGATGTGTTGAACGATGGTACCGATGCTTGGGTGGTGAATGGTGAGCCGTCGGTGTGGGGGATGCGGGCGATGAGAAATGTGATTGAGATTTGTTTGAAATAACTTAAAACTTTGGGGGTTTTAGAAAAATACATAATTTTAAAGTAATTCATAAATTAATTAAATAAATAAAAGCAAAGTGTGTCATGTTGTAATCATTAAACATAAAATTTTCTTGGCGCGTTGTGGGGGAAATCCCAATTTGAGTTACGGAATAAAACCTTGAGGCACCAAGTGGCGCATTTATTGGAAACACCAAGCTGGCTAAGTATAAGTTGGGCACCTTTTACATTAAGTTTTTAAAATTTTCATTAAGTTTTTTTTATGTGTTTGTAGTTAAATCCCCTTCAAATTATTTTAAAAGTTTCTCATTGATATTTTTTAAATTTTATTTGGACCACCTCATTAATTTAAAAAAATTTAAATTAAGCCTTAAACAATTTAAATATTTTGTTTTGAAACTTCCGTTTAAAAGAATAAACAGCCCACAAACTATTAAGGTCGTCATCGAAGGGATTGAATTGAATTATTTAAACTTAAGGAAACTAAACATGCAACAAGCCATTTGAAAAGAAAAGGTCTAAGTAAGTGAGAAATTATTAGATGGACGAACACACGATTAGTAGGGTATAGATAGCGTGGTTCTAATAATTTTTCCCTTAACCACCCCTAGCTTTGCCATTGTTCATTTCAATTCTAAAGTTAAGCAAAAAAAATATTAAATCTATATTTAATAAATGAAATCAAATCACTTAAAGTTGAATTTAATCGATTTTAATTAGTTTGATTTTATGATTATTTTAAATTTTAAACTTAAACTAATTTTATGGTCCTCTTCCAATGAACTAAAAACTTATTTCAATTAAATAAAACTTTGCTAAATTAAACCAAGTCAATAAAAATTTAATCGAAAGTATGATTTGAATCTGATATTTTCCCTCGGAGACACCTCAAATAGTTGCTTCAATTGAGTTGCAAATTATCTATCCGTTGAGCAATTTTTCTTGTTAACAAAATTATTATTAAAAAAATGAAACTCATATTAATACAAGGGAAAAAATATATTATGATTTTCCATAATTAAGTAAATAATTTTGGCAAATGTTTGAATTTATTGTGTTTGATACTTTGAAATAAGGAAATTTTAGACATGGTAGGTGGTTTTCTCTCTTTTTTTTTTTTGAAAGAACCTTGTTCCTCTGCATTTAGAGATAAATCCATTTTAGTGCCCTAAACAAATGGGGTTCCCATTTAGTTTGAAGTAAATTTAGGTCACCAATTCATTCAATGCATCACTTTGAATTCATACATTTATTGTCTCTCCATATATGTTTGTGCCAATCATCTATATATTAAATTATTACGGCATAACACATAGATAAAAAAATGAATATTATAAAGAGTATGAGTTATGGTTGTTTAGATATTGAATTCATAGCCAAAATCAACAAGTAGTGTTTGTATAAAAGCGGATGACGTTTATGTGAAGAGATTCGCGTTGATCTGTAAATGTATACTGCCAAAGTGCGTGTGCGTATTGTCGAAAAGAATTAAAATATATATATTAATATATACTACTTTATAATTACATATAGATATTGAAAAATATTAAATTCATAATTAATGTTAATTGAAGACATGTATAGATTCTTTTTGTTAATATATAATATCAATGTGATAAACAATTAAAATATAAAATATATATTTTTAGTTAATCATATTTTTTAAGCGTTTTCTTGATGCAAGGTGATTACAATGTAATATTTGTTCGTATATATTTTAATCTTTTGACAATGAACATACACATCATAAAAAAAAGTATTTAAACACGTATTTATAGGATAAATCATCTATTTTTACTAAAATACTTATTGAGTTCACTGCTCAATATCTTTTAAGTTAGTCAAATTGAGGAGTGCCATTTTAGTGACGGTTAAGCCGCAGAGATTAGTGCTTTCCAGGTCAAATGAAGGACCAACCTTTTTCAGATGGGATTATATAAGGAGTCGTGTTTGCACAGATGAGATTGATTATAACTTAAATTCTAAATTAATTTCCAACAATCGACCATTATAGTTAACTTATAATAACAATTGATTTAGTGATAAAAGACACTAAATCTCTTTAATAAGATCGAGTTTGATAATTTGTGTTGCGAATTGAGCAAATTTGTTAGGAAGTCACCCTGTGTGGCGTCTATAGCAACGATGGATTAATTCGATCCAAATAAATTGAATCTGAGTAATTGCTTGATTATTTTCATTATGACTGTTGAACAACGGGTAGACTTAATTGTCAAATAAGTGCCCAAGCTGATACATTTTATTTCGGATAGGTGGTGGTATTTTGGGCCAAGTAGGCGCCTAACGTTTTTAAATTTACCCATTTAGGTGCCTGTTGTTAACTTACTTTCCTAAAAATCCCTATATTTCCCAAAATTAAAAAATAACTTTAAAATCCCTGAATCCCCAAATTAAGCCCATTATTTGTGTAGTTAAATCCCCTGCTTATCGGTGACAAAGTAAACCTCGTTATATTTGCTTCGCAAGACTCAAAATAAGTCATCGCTTGTTTTCTATTTTCCCCATGAAGTTTACATTTATTTCGACGATAGTACTGCTTTTTTGACAATCTGATGGGAGAATGAAGAAATGTACTGTAGGTCCGATGATGGAAGAGGGCAACGCCATCGACATAATCGACAAGATAATGTTTAAATCAAGATTCGACTTAATTTTATCGAAAGATGGATTGTATTGCGTAGCCATAAATGGCATCATCGATTACAAAGCTTTGGATACAATCAGAGACTTCATAGTCGAAAGTAAAGGTTACGTTACAAGATAAGGCCAATGGGCAAGTGCGTGTCACGACCCTATTTGCTTCTCGGCCTATATGTGTGTGCCTTTTAGTTATTCGTTAGGCGAATGGCGTGCGCCGATCAAGTGTCTTTGCGGTGATCGACTTATCAAGTGTGTCATGGCGTTGAACATTGTTAACCAACATGGAGTCACCTTCAATACAAGCTCTTGGCCAATCATTCTCATGACCATTTTTGAGGCCCAATGTGTCTCGCAAGCCTCTGCTTTGTTTGGCAGTGTGCACCCCTGGAGCTTTTGGGCTCTTGCGTCGGATCAGCGAAGTGGGAGTTCTGAGCCCTTATTCCAATCGAGGTTGCCAGGGTTAACCATGAACATTGCATCAACACTTATCTTAATGGTACCCTCAGGCGAACAAGACTATCTCTTGGCGCTCGGCTACAAGGGGCGAGGATACTTAATGACTCGTGTGCGGCTTTGTAATCGATGCCAACAAATGCATAATCAGCCCACGGCTCGGATCGGTAGAATCTTGTTCTCGTGTGCCAACTTGTTTCTACGATTCCATGGGTTAAAGGAGAATGGTAAAAATGTAAACTTTTCTGTCAGTA
>JAGYYJ010000713.1:0-10218 GCA_019671005.1 Hibiscus mutabilis
TGAGGTGAAATGCATTCGGCATACTTTTGCCTAGTGAGGTAGTTGTAAACAATGCAAATAACAATGGAATGTATAACAACTCATGCTTAACATTATCAATGGTAGGTTTCATGTTCATTATCAACTATATCATAATTCAAAGTAAATCCTTAGATCGAATCAAGATAGTGGATACTGCGAATTCCTACACCTCAAATCAATGAATGGTCTAATCTCTGCCTCACCAAATGACCAATAACACAAGCAATCCCTCGCCTTGCCTACAATAGCCGTAGCCAAGGGCCGTGGTCCACCCGTGCTAATAAGCTCATAGATTCTATGGCATGCCAATTATGTCAATGTCCTTTCAAATCCAAGGTTCAATAACAATGTCAATGTCGATGTTCTTACGATGATCAATGTTTCAGCGGCAATATCGTGATCGATATTTAGGTGTGATAATGATCGATGTCTATAATAATGACAATAAAATGTCAATATCAATGTTTAGTGACTATGGTCGATGCTTCATTTCAATGTTACGATGAGCAATATTATACGAATATCGGTGTTTAATGACAATGACTATGCTCTATGTCCAATGTTAGTGCTTGATAATTGACTATATCGATGGTGAAAGCAATGTCAATGATTGATAAGCAATGACCATAACAATATCGATGTATGATATTCAAATACAATAACTTACCTCTGCCTGTGATATCGTAAGTGGTTTGATGCAATATTCATAACAAAGATATTAGCAATACTATATATAATGAAAATGGAATCGGGAAAGGCACGCAGCCTAATCTTGAGACTCGACTACACTCACACGAATAATTTGATGCTCCTACGGCCATCAGATCACAATTCCCGTGTTTCTAGCTTTCATCGGTGATGATGGATAATCTCATTCAATTCTTGAGCGAGGTTAAACAATAAAATTAGTTAGAATCAATAATATGATATCGAAATGAATATAGCGATGTCCAGTCAATATCTAAGCTTGAAATAGATATTAAGCTGGCTCATTCCATGGATGACCAAACCCTAGCTTAAGATCCAAAATATCCATGGATTTCATTAATTGTTTGGGGATTATATTTACACGATCGATAACAATGGTCGATGTCAATGAGTAGAAGAAAACTTCGGAAACTTCAAACCTTGACAATGGAGGTGTGTGCTTGCTTGAGAGGTGATGAAGACAAGAGAGGTGCTTGCTTCTTTAGAAATCGGATAAGCCTCTCTTTTTTTGCTATTCATTTATTTTAATAGCATTATATTTCTTTCAATGAAGGAATGTCTTTATATAATCCCACGTAGATGGTGATTTTAATTGAAGATGGGTTTGTCGCGAAAATTTTAGTCCTCGACTCTCAATTACATAAGCTTGTACCCCCAAATTTTGATTTTTATACTTTAAGCCACTAAGCTGATTTCAATACAATCAATGAATTCGTTAAACAATGAATTGACTCAATTAGTGTCAACATTGATGCGATTGACCTTGCGGTCAAAGTCAACATAATAGTTGGACACCCGATATAGGGTTTACATTCGTGAAACGATTTACGACTGAACCCGGATTTTGTGGGTGTTACATGGATAACAATCTTGATTTCTTCAAAGTCCTAAAAATACACAAGCATGCATCTTGCTCCAGTAAATTACGGACGATCCCGATGTCTTTCGATACATCGTGTCGAGGACGACGAAATAGTCAACCATTGAACAAATAAATTAAGAATGGGTAATTTGTGTAGGAAATGTGTATGAGGAAAAAAGAAATAAAAGTGAAAATGAAATAAATGTTTTCGAGATATAAAGACAAAAGTATCATTTATTGACATAAGGATAGTAGGCTTTATGCGCTTTTACAAAAGATACTTGTTGCTCTTGGATAAGAGAAACAAGTGTGTTAAATATTACTGCAAAAACATTCCTAAGCTCTTGTAGGAGTTCTTCGGCCGAGTCGAGTTGTTCGAGAATAGTTCCGTAGGTATAAGAGACGGATTCCCTTAGATACAATCGCACTTTCGCCCAGTGGTAACAACATTGATGTCCAAAGCTCTAACATCACTTTTTCTAACTCACTTTCTTCATTTTTCTTAATTTGTTTGAGGATGGATAAATCCCTCTAGACACAAAAGTTTCAAAAGGGAGGAAAGGGTAAAGGTTCGATTGGCTTGTCTTACTCGCTGAGCCAGAGGCGCTTCTCGCTCTTGCTTTTTCCTGGCCTACGTTCCTTACCCTGTTTAGCATCTAGCTTGTATCAAGGCCAAAAGCGGTCTTGTTTATTGATCACAAACGGTGCAATGACCACTGCCTTGTAGTACTTCCTAATCCTCTGCAAACTCGGGCTGCTTTCCCCATATCAGTTTGATACCCATTCTTGTTGCTTTAGACAACTTTAGGGTGGGAATCCAACTCCCTTTAACAATGAAGGGATTGCGTTGACAAATTCAAATGGCTTGGAATGAGCACTCCATGGCATTCTCATCAATTTCTATGTAAAGGCATCACTAGTGATGGAAGCTATGATGTCTTTTTGGCATCGGTGACAAGCTGCTATGAGACAAACTTTAATTTACAGTGCTTAGCGATGATGGCAACGCCTGCTTCCAGATAGATCAGGGCTTCCCAACAAGCCAGTTATATGTGGGTTTTGATATCTATTACCCAGGAAAATCCAACATCATAGGTGTTTGGGCTCACTAGCGATGAAACACTTCAATTCTTTCCATCAACTTTCCTCTCGGTAGCCTTGATATGAGAAGCATCTCTTAGAAGTCTATTAGTGGCCAATGGTAGCACGACCGAGTAGATCCATTATCAATTAAGAACCCATTAATGTATAGCCTTTGCCAGAAGTAATTATGTGCAAGGCTTGGCAATCCTGTATATACTAGGGGTATCGCCCGTCATTAAAATGGATGAAATTACCGGTATTGATTATTTGCCAACTTTGTCCAACTTGTTCACCGAGATATCATTAGGAGCGAAAGACTTGTTCAACACTTTCCGGTAGCATATTTCGGTGTAATTAGAACTCAACGATAAAGATAATATTGATATGAGCAGTAGTTTGCGAGAAGTGTTCCAGCGACACTATATTCACTATGCTTGAGAATTTAGAGTGCTTTCACTTCCTCACTCTTTAACTACCTCATTGATTGGTGATTCTAGTTCAACATCATTCTTTTTCTCGGTCTCAACTATCATGGGTTTTCATTTAGAATCATACTGGCTTTGCCATATCGTCTTAGTTTCTAGTGCAGAGACTATCACTATTTCTTTTAGACGGTCTTGACATCTTCTTTGGATTGTTACCCATGATCATTATCATGGAACCTTCTCGTTATCCTTGTAGGAAAAGGACATGGTTTTGGTGTGATATTTGGTCCCATACCATCGACTCCTTCGCATTTCCTCGATCATAATATGTTCACGGCCAGGGAAATTGCCCCGTGTTTATTCTTAGGAGTTCATCCTCTACTTGACACAAATGTTTGCTTAATTATAATTCTCATTATCAATCAAATTTTGGACAAGAGCTTTAAACTTTGCATAGTTCTAGATGTCATGATTTCCATCACATGGTATAGGCTTGAACAGTGGTATTGAGTCCTTTCTTTTGGTCTCTTGAGCTTTCGCGCAACAAGCCATTCGACATGCTTGGGTAGTGGGTACCCGTGCACTTACCCTGATGGAGTCATCAAATCTTGGTACCTCAGTACCAAACAGCTTCTTGAAAGTGATACAATTCTCAATAGAGTGCCCCATGATCTCTCGTGATAATCACACTAAGTAAGGATCATACCATTTTAGGTAAGGAGGTTGTATTGGTTTCATATAAAATGGAGACACCACGTATGCATTGTACAAATTCTTGTATAACTCCTCGTATGTTACCGAGATAGGAGTAAATTCCATATCTTCCACCTTTGCTCTCAGTGGATTCTTGCTTGAGAAAGTTTGGGTATAGCAGTGTAGCTTTGGTTGTCCATTGTTAGCATTTGAATAACCCGACATTATAGATTACTTGTATTGCTTGCCTCTTAGCTTCCTTTTATTATTTGGTTTCTTCAAGTTTTCCCCATCTTCAATTTTGCCCAGGAGTACATTTTCAATCATTTCATTATTATGTCAGAAGTCTTTTTAGTAGCACCTCTATCATACGGTCGAGGAATGATTTCTATAGTGTACCGATGAAAAGCATTGTCTCATTTTCTTTGCTCCCAGCCATTTACTTAAGAACATACATCTCTGCATCGTTGTGCATATTGTCTAAAACTCTCGTTAGGTTTCTTTCATGCATTGCAATGTAACCCGATCAGGAGTTATATCAATGACATGGCTATATTATTTAACGAATACATTGCTGAATGCTTTCCGAGTTAATTTTGCGTCGGTGGTTGTACCATCACGCCCACGGATCTACATTAGACTATCTTGAAAGCAATGAATTAAAATGGGGTAATTGTCGATGTACCCGTCATTCTCGAAGCGAACATTGTAATTGTGAGCTTTGGGACAAGTGGTCCCATTATACTTTTAAAATGAGGCATCTTGAACTTTGGAGGTAACACGAATCGAGAACCAAACTTAACTCTTTTACATCCACTCCCAAAACTTGGTCAACATTTTCTATAGCCTTGAATTTGTCTTGCAAATGTTTCCATCGATCCTTGAATTGTTTAAGGTAACTTGACCTTTAGTTTTGTTAGTTCATTGAAATCCAAAACAAAGAAATTTAGTCAATCCACGGACTATGTTCCATATCGAAGGGATGATTCAGCGACCAACTGTGGCTTTATGGGAGTCTTTACTAGCAGATGGGTCTGGCGAAGGATTACCCGAGTCTTCTATTGAGTATCTTTGGGATTTTATAACCACTCATTTATTCTTTTAAAATCCTTTAAGCCAACATCTCGGCTATCTTTGCTAATAAATCTTCTTGAGATTGCGAAATGTGGTAGCGAGTCTCTTTCTGCATTTTCTCAACTTGCTCTCAATATCCTTCTTGATATCTTCACATACTTTCTCAACTTTTTCCAATCATTCTTCCATGCCTTTGGCATTATTTTAGTGAAGTAAGGGTGTTGAATCGTAGGTTTGTATGTCACAAGTGCTAGCGATAATAATTATTTGGAAATTAAAATCATAGTAAAAATAAATTTGACATGATGAAGCATGATGCAAATGCAAATGAGAAAATATGATGTACATGCAAAACATATGTGGATTCCATAACATATTTTACACAAAAGGTGTTGATTTCAATACAACTTTCAAAGGAAACTTTGCATTAGAACAAGTTTCTTTCATGGAGTAGGCATATTTTACATATACACCCGAATCTTGATATTCCTAAAGAGCCATCGACTTCTTGACCGATTAGATCGACTCAATTTAGGGCTTAGGTATCTTTGAATGGCTAGAGTATGTAGGTGCTACTGCACTTCTCGTACTTGGATGAAGGCTTACGCGTAACTGTGATCTCTACATCCTAGGGCTTGATCTTGAGATTGCTGGCCGTGCCTCGATGGTGATTGTGCACTTTTAAACAACTTTGAAATTGTTGGTACTTACGGCAAGTCTAAAAAGCGATTTCTAATTCCTCGACTTGTTTTGTTAAATTACCGTTCTTCTCGCTTTACTTGATTTTAATTCGGCTACGGAGTCTGGGGTTTACGGAGGTACTCCCCATGGGGAGTCTTCTAGCTCAATATTTTTGCCATCGAGTTCATATTCTCGGTTACGCTTCCAGGGTATTCTTCCTACATGGCTATTTTCTGTGTTTGAACATCGTTGAATCTTAACTTTCCCAAAGGTGCTTCATTCGCTTTCTTTCGAATTTCAAGGTTCCATTTGGCCAGATGTCTTTCACGAGATCGACATATTTTGCTAATACGGATATACCCCGTAATCTCAATCAATTATAAATGCTTCTTGACTGTTTTTCCCTTCTTGACGCACCGATCGCATTTCTAAGATTTCATACCAAGCTTCAATTGGTTCCTTTCGTTTTCTAACCTTGACGGTTAGCTTTCTCTGATACTTCTTTCAAAATCGTAACTCAGATTTCCATTTGAGGATGACCTACAAATGTTCCTCTTGGTATATTATTTTTTGGATTTGTGGGGGACATTAATCCTTACGCTTCTCCACCATCGATACTGGAGGCATTACTGCAGGTTTTCATGAGCGGCTGCATCTTGCAAATATCCTTCACCTTAGTGATCATGGAGAAATAGTGTTCTTGTAGTCTTTACCCTTGTATGAAAATTCGCAAGTAGCAAGCCCTCTTGTTACCATATGAGCGCATACGACTGTTCACGGATACTAGTATGAGCGTATCTAGTTCCACCACATATTCCAAGTAGAGAAGAACCGGCATGTTTTCAGACGATATCTTTCTCTGAAGGTTTAGAAAAATAGCCATCCATTTAATAGGAGGTATTTCTCCGCCTTTGTGTGGGCCTTCAGATCTTTTAGCGGTGAATAATTTCAAACATGCTTTCGATAAGAAAATTTCTTTGGCTTACGAGGTAACTAGACCAACAAAAGTTGAGAGCAAAGCCCAGTGAACATCCCTCATAACTTCTTCTACAGCCAGCAGAGACCTAAAAGTTTCGACTGGGATTGCTTGAGCAGAGGTAATTCCTTTGTCAGGTGATCGAGCAGGTTCCATATCAGCATCATCAATATATCAATGATTTAGGAAAGATAACCAAACTATAAGCAGTGAGGTAAGCATTTTCACATGTTTTCCTCGCTTAGATTGAAGTTGAATCAGGTCTCGTATGAATCTCAAGAGATGCACTAGTTTCCCCCTTTTTCTTTAATCGGCTTTAGCCCATTGTTCGATCCATGCGGTCTTTTTTAACATCTTTTTCTAAAATGACAGAAATTAGGAGACTTGGTGAGGCTTTATCTTTGGATTTTTTGAGTAATGGATCAAGCGTGTATTCTTCAATGGACTGAGATCCCCAAGTAGGCATCTCTCCACAGAGTAAGCAGCTATGGCGGATTCAGAACTAGGCAAGGAGCTCGAAATAAAACTTTTGATGCGACATCTAGCGAGATAAGGTAAATCAAGTAGTTGTTGTAAGAATAAATTGTTTGTTTTCTTCACATCCACTTGGTCCTAGATTTCTTTTAACTCCCGTGAGATATTTAGTCGATCTAATACTAGTGAGATCACGGCTCGACTTTTCACCTTGGCAAATTGTCCCCATTAAATTAAGCTGAGTCTCTTGACCTTCTCCATGGCGCTAGGTTTCCTTCCACCACATCAAGAAATCGGTTCTCCATGGCAGATCCTTTATAACGGTTGAACTTGCTTCAACACCCTTTTAATAATAAAGAAGTACATTCTGCAAGAAAATCAAAGACAAAACAAAACATATTAGTCTCGTATAAATAATATCAAAATAATAAATGAGCTACATTAAAATATTAGTAGAACATCTTTTCTGCAAACATGCTTTGAAAAAATAATCTACCCCATCCCCTCCTATCATTCTGCCTAAAAGACATCTCAGTATTATGCTTCAAACTCTTGAGAGAAACGGTTGTCATAAGTTCTCCAAATGTGGTGTCTTCTGAAATTGCACTTCTGGCGTATTGTATCGACTACGGGCATTCAAGTTGACCGAAAAGATTCAAGCCATTCTTGATTAGCACCCATCGAAGAATGTTGGTGAAGTGAGAAGTTTCCCTTGATGTGGCGGCTATTATAGAAGATTCATCAAAGGATTTTCTATGTTAGCAGCCCCCAGCCCGACTAAACTGCGGAAGGAAGCTGAATTTGGGCCAGAAACAACGTGAAGTTTCGACCATTTGAAACAAGTGTTGACTCATGCACTAGTTCTAGCCCAACAGTCTGGTAAAGACTACACAATTTATAGTGATGTGTCACGCCTCGAGTTAGGATGTGTATTGATGCAAGAAGGAAAGGTTATTGCATATGCTTTGAGACAACTTAAACCGCGTGAGATGAATTATCACGCGATCACGGAGTTGGCTACGGTTGTTTTTGTGTTGCAAATTTGGAGCACTATCTCTTTAGAGAAAAAGTGCTACCTCTTTACCGATCATAGGAGCCTTAAATACCTCTTGACTTAGAAGAAGCTAAACCTTCGGCAATAGAGATGGATGGAACTTCTCCAAGGACTATGACCTTGTCATTGATTACCATCTGGGCAAGGCCAACATTGTAGGCGATGCACTCATTTGCAAACCTACGCCTTCCCTTTCGAGCTATTAATGCTCGCTTTTGACTTTAGAAGCATCATTGTCTTGTAGTGGAGGCTTTGATTCCAGTGTTACCATTGTTTCGAGAATCAGGCATTGCAAAGTCAAGACTTCAGAAACTTTAGTCCATACTTTCTAGCATCAAGGTGATCCCGACTACATGACTAGTTTTGAAGGACTCCTATGCTTCCATAATCGGATACGTGTGCCTAATGACAAGTCACTTCATGATGACATCCTTAAGGAAGCTCGTTCAAGTTTATTTTCTTGACATCGAGGGTGTAAGCGTGTGAGACCTTCGTGAGCTCTGTTGTTGGCCGAGTATAAAGCAAGCCATAATTGACTTTGTGTCTAAATGTCTCACGTGCCAACGTGTCAGGTGAGCATCGTGTCCCTAATGGGTTCTGTAACCTATTGAATTATCGCAATAGAAGTGGGAGAAGATAGTAAGTTTTGTCGGTGGTTTGCCCACAGCATACTTGCTAAACCTGCAATTTGGAGTGCGTTGTGGACGTTTCATAGTCAGCACATTTCTTACTTGTTCAAATGGACTATGGCCTTCCAAAACTAGCTAACTTGTACATTAAGGAAGTTATCGACTCAACGGTGTACCCAGCTCTAGTATCTGCGATCGAGATCAAGGTTCACTTCTCGATTTTGGAGGACATTGCAAAGACTCACAGGCCTTTAGAGTTAATCTTAGCACTTCTCAATTTTGGAGGAACATTGCAAGAAACTCTGCCCAAATTTTTTTATTAACTAGGAGGCAATTTGGAGCACCTCTAACGATTCTTTCATGTGTAACAACTAGAGCCCGTTTGAGCCCTTATCAACAGAAAAAAATCTTTAGTTAAAATTTCCCCAAGTTTTAAGCAACCTAAGTTTACAAAGTACTCTATAATCAATCAAGTCACAACAATGTCAAATTATATTCAGCATCATAGTCGAATTCTAAGTGTTTCCATATCAATCCCTAAAAAATCGAAAGTTATCAATTAAGTGCGGTGGTAATTTTTTCATCATTGGATATTCAACATCATAGTCAGATTCAAAGGCACTTGGCAAGTAATATATGCAGCCTATGTGCGATAACTATAGATGAATGCAACTAAAGATGCAACTAAATAAGCAACAACTCCCCAAACTCGAGAGAAGCATTGTCTCTAATGCGTATGAGTTTATTAGATAGGTCGTCACCTTGAATGATGAGTTTCCTTGAGTCGTTTGCTTGATTCGTTTGTCGGTTCGTGGTGGTTGAGTGTGTGTGGATTGTGGTGCAGCACGAACTCTTATACGCAGCCTCATCGCTTCATTTAGGCTTTGATCGGCCTATCTAATGCTAGAAGCTTTGCGCTTCGGTTTTGTAGCCTGGCAGATGGCGATTTCAGCGGTTCAGATATGGACTCGTTCGAATCTATAAATCCATGTAGAGATTCAGTACGACTTGGTTAAGTTATAGGGGTTTACCTTTATCGTGTGCAGTAGTTGCCATGGCTTTCTTAGTTGCCAAGGCAAGTAGATTGTGAGAAGCTCTTGGGAAGGCACGGTGCTATCAGTACTTATAAGATCACTTGTGTGATGGCGACATTATAGTCCCTCATGTATCGCATGAATAGCATTTGTTGGAGCCTCAATTCGCTCCAATTGTTGTGTCGAAGGGCACAACATTACTTACGATTTGATTAAGTATTGTGAGTAGGTTCACTTGCACAGGCATCTATATCTTAGAAGCAATTTTTGGTTGTTCGATGTGGGAAATTTCTTTGGCGGCCTTTGGTTCTTCACCCATGATTCACAAGTATTCGTCCTATTCCATCATTTTCTAGCGAGTAATTTCTCGTACAATCCCATCTTTTTCTTCCTTGCACAATTGAGATATTAAGCTTGGGTAGAAAGGGCACTTGCATCTTTTGTTACAAGCAAATATTTCATCACAAGTAATTTAATCGATGTTGATAATTCACTTGTATAAAA
>JAGYYJ010001119.1:0-10220 GCA_019671005.1 Hibiscus mutabilis
TTTAATTAATTCTTTTTTAATTGTTAACTTAATTTCATTTAAAAGATGGGAGTGTCCTTTTAAGAAAATACATCTTTATACGAATATGAGTTAAGATAGTCCGGCTACATTAGGATACTTCAATTCATATTCAAAAATGTACCTAGACACAAATAGGCTTAAATGCATGTCTATTTATTTTCTTTTTCAATTTTAAGTATAAACCTAATTAAGGCTCCAATTGTTTAATTTTAAGAATCTATGAATATTATTAAGTTAGGGGTTTATGTGATAACACCCAAATGACACTACCCATATTAGGCTCTAAGTTAACAATATTCCTAATTATTAATGACACTAATTATTTATCCCTAGTTTCAATTTTAATTAATTAAACTAACTATGTGTAATTACTGTTTCTATGTTTAAATGAAATATTGAATCTTATTGCAAATGTCCCCTTGATTAACATCACATTGCGATGTGATACTGATAACTTTAGGACATTAAAGTTTCTATTCAATATTCATTTATTTTACTTAATGACCTCACCTATCCAAATTAATTAAATTCAATTAAAGAACCAACACTTAAAGGCTCTAATTAATTATACTAAGTGATTTAAAAAATCTCCTAAACATATACTACATGTTTATTTAAAAGTCATGCAACATACAAATTAAAACAACTTAATTAAAGATTAAAATGATTTCGAGACCAAATTGTAGACTTATATTAAAACTAAGAGCCAAATTACAAGGCAATTGTGACTAAATTGTAGAAAACAAAATTTAAGGGCTGCATTATAAGGCAGATTAAAAGAAACGGGCGTAAATCTAGATCTGGCCCGAATAGGAGTGTCTGGAACCACTGGTTAACCGGTTACTTAAGCGACACCATTCAGTGTGAAATAAGAGGAGCTCGCTCAGAACCAACTTTGCGTTGTTAGAACCCATCTTTCTCTAATATAACCTGCTCACCAAATTCTCCCGACACTAACTGACTAAATTCAAAAACTCCCACCATTTCGATCAAAACCTTTCCATTCCAACCAAAATCATCTGAGTTCTTCATATTTCCCGTTTCAATCCATAAAAACAACAAAATTCCCTTGTTTTTACGTGTTATGAGGATCAAGAACACGACCTAAATCAATTAACCTTTCCATTTCAATCATACGCCCGCTCACCTTGTTTCGGCCTATTCGCGGATAAAATCGGAGGTGACATTGGCCACCGACCGTCGTCTCCAATCATCTTCTCGACTAACTCTCGGTCTCGATCATCTCTAACCTAGCTGCGGCCGCGAGTCCCTCACCGGGTGAGGCGATTTTTGGTCCACCCAGATCACCACCGTTTGAAACCTAGAAAATTTTATTTTCTGATTTTCCCTCATAGAACTAGTCTAAGCCCGGATTCAACAAAAAAATCCGCCATCTCCCAGATCCTAAGCCTAAACTACCTAGACAAGAACCTATTCTACTCTTTTCAACTCCACCCAAGAACCTTAAACCATCCGCTGACCCAAACTACATGGTAGCACCGAGATAAACCTTTAAATCCTTGTGATTTGTGTTTATTTCTAGATCTAGGTTTCTACATCATTTGCTCTTGTTTTTGGTTTTAAAGCTTATATCTAATTTTTTATGTGTTTTTGTAGGAAAATGAAGAGATAGGGAAATATACCTTCGGTGAACTCGTGGCGGTGCGGTGCCGAGCGATTGTCTTCTCCGGGATTTTCGGTGGCTAGAACCTCTTCGGTTTCAACCCTTGAATTCTTTCTCTCTCTTAATTAATATTTGATAATTATTGCACCATTATTAATTAATGGTTTTCTCTCTCTCAGTGGCTATAGATAGCGAGGTTGTAATTGACGTTAGACAAGCCTTTGATCGGGTGAATAGGCAACCGCCACATGTGTCCCTGTCAAGTGACCATTTAAGGCGGGCCTAACAAAATTGAGATGTGTTTGGGCCACTACCCGTGTATAGTTTGGAAGTTTTTGTGTTTTGAACATAGTTATGTATTTTGGGCTTTTGGAATTTATAATGGGTCAAATATATTGTATAATGAACGTTATTTAAACTCTAATGGATTATTATTTATTTTTATTGCTTATTTATTTATCTACTATTATTATTTATATTAATTTGGTTTATTTATAAGAGGAATTACTATATATATTTAAATACGACAAAATTAGGAGTATTACGGTTGCCACTTTTTGTTCATTGTTGTGGAGCAGGAATAAGGAAAAGGCGAAAAGACCACGAATTTTATCCCGATCCCGTCGATTGTTGCTCTAAGGCTTGCAAGGTCTTATTTTCTGAACCTTCTCACTTTTCTCCCACTGAAGCTTGAACAAGTTTTCTCTTTTGGGCATTATCGATTCTCGTCAGGATAATTGTAAATTCTGAGCGGCACTTATGATGGGAACTCTATCTTCTTCAGTGAATTCTTCTCATTAGGAACTCATCTTCACTAGGCGAACTCTTCACATTAAGAATTCTATCTTCGGGTGAACTCTCTTCACATTAGACTCAACAACCCCGGCAGAACTGCTTGTCAGAACACTTTCTTCTTAGGGATGAACTGCTACATTAGAGATATCTTATTTGGTGAACTCTTCACATTAGGAGCTCTTTCTTCCTTTGGGCGAACTCTTCACATTATGAGCCACTTTCCTTGCTTTCTGTCCAAAACAAACTAAAATGCTTGTATGAGGTTAATATGACCCCCAACTTCTATATGATGCATGCTGTATGTCTCATTGGGATTAGTCAATCACCTTTTCTCCTTGGGGATTCATCTCGGTACTTTCTTAAGAACCCATTTTCGTTTTTGGCCACTTTGCTCACAAAGCCACGCTTTCGAGTTTTCACTGGGTTGCTTTTCTTTCAACGAATTCAGGGTTTAACCCCGATTTTTCTTTTTCCTTTCAATCAGCGTTTCGGAGTTTTCACCATGGTGTTTTCTTTATCTTTTTTCCTTTTTCTTTTCTCTTTCTCTTTTTCTTTCCTTTCTTTTCTTTTTCCTTTTTTCAACAATCAAAAAGACTCTGAATCCAACGTAATATTATTTCCCGCATACAAAGATACTGCTCAGCACCACATAATCATGATAAACAAATGTATACTTCCCGAGGGAATGGACAGTTCAATCATAATAATGAGTTGGTCTTGTGGTTCCAATCATCTCAATCATGAGCAGAGATAAAAATGTTGTTCTTCGGGTGTCAAGCTTTTCTTATTTTGGGTATGTTTGCCAAGATCATCCTGATAGCATTTACTGCTGACAATCTTTATGGATTCTAAATTCCATCATAGGGTTTTACGTAAAATTCAACACCGTCCTTACCTTATACAATATTCTTCAATAACCTAGAGTGTTAAAAAGTTCACACACTTATTTCAAAACCTTAAATACCAAAAGTTATGATTTTATGCATTATATTAGCCATTTCATAATGTATTTAAATTAAAAGAAAGCTCGAAAGAGAATTCATGATTTTTGTTGAATCTTATTAATAAAGTAAATTAGGTTTTGAAAATAATTAGCAAACTAAAATAACAAAATCAAGAAACAAGGTTAGATTTTTACAAATTCTGTACGAAGGATACATCCACCCCATTAATAGGAAATAGCCTTGAAGCAACCTACTTGTCCGGACTGAATCTTGTTTGGATGAGTACAAGTGTGAAATCCCTTCCAAGATACTAGGTGTTCGGAAACACAACCGATGGATACCTATTCTCAAAATCATCTGACATGCTGCGAATTTCGACCCTCCTCAATTTGGTTTCAAAGGCCCTTTAGCAGTTTTCATCTTGAACCCCCAGATTCTTTTCTTCTTCTTCTTTTTATTTTTTCTATTTTTTCTTTATTTTTGATATCGTACTCTTTTGAGTTTCCATGCGATATTTTCATTTGTGGCCCTTTTGGGTTTTCACTATCTTTTCCTTTCCTTTTCCTTTTTTGTGCGGACATAATATTTTTAAGCTGAATCGAGTTTCTTTGGTTTATGTAACTCTTTTACCATCCATTTGATCAAGAGTCAATGCTCTTCAAGAGAATACCTTTTAACAACATAAGGTCCATCAGTTTGGCATCCATTTTTCCATGATCATTACAGTCTGTTGTAGACCTTTTTCAACATAGTCTCATATGGGCTATATAAATGAGTCTTTTTATCATAGGCCCACATCATTCTTTTACAGTACATTTGACTATGCCATATATCCTTCAACCTTTTTTTCCTCGATGGATTCAGAAGCAGTCAATCGAGCTTGCACCCACTATGCATCGTCTAATTTTCTCGGACAAAACTCGGAAGGAATGGAATTTCAACCTCAAATAGGAAATGCACTTCTACCCTGTAGACTAAAGAATAAGGTGTTGCCTAGTTGAAGTTCGTATTGACGTTCGATATGTAAATAGGGCAAGAGTAACTTCTGTTGTAATCTTTGTAGTTTACTATTCATATTCGATACTGATCTTCTTGACGTTTTTATTTACGCTCTCACATACATTCATGTAGGGCGACGAGTCTGAAATTATGGTGCATAATTTTGAATTGCTCTTACCACCTCTTATCATCTTGTTGTTGGGGTGGTGGCATTATCGGTAACAATTCTCTGCGGGGCCAATCCATCTGGCTGATTATTTCTTTCTTTAAGAACTTGCAAACTGTTTCTCTTGTGATATTGGCATAAGAGTTACTTCACCCATTTCGTAACGTGTCGATGGCCTGAGAATGAAACTTTGCCGTTAGAAACCTTGGGGTGAATCGGCCCTAATAACGTCCATGCCTCGGGCAGCAAAGGCTAGGTGAATTCTTTATGAAACCTTGGTGGAGAATTAATCCTATCAGCATATATTTGGCACTTATGACACTTCTTGGCATATTCAATGCAATCTCCTTTACATGGTTGACCAATAGTAGCCATATCGCATAATCTTCGCTGGCTATTACAGGCCATTTTTATCGTCTTTGCACATATCTCATCGTACACCTGCGCGAGAATATTTCTGACTTGTTAGCATTAACACATCTTAACAATATACGTCTTTGCCTCTTTTGTAAATTTCTAGTTAAGCACACCTCAAGGCCATTCTTCTAATAGTTCTTTCATCATTTGTCATTCGCACTTGAGATAAATTTGGTATTTAATGAATTATAAAATATCGAAATACCGAGGATTTCCATAGACCTCTTCTTCTATAATACCTAGCAGTGAGCAGTATTATAACTCTGCTGGATTGTCATCATATCCTTAGGTCTATTGGCCAAGAATATAAAGCGATGTAAGCTAAAGCATCTACCATTTGATTGTCTTTACACAGGACATATGTGATAATTTCTTTGAACGTGATCATTTGAGGATCAATTTAGATAGTCAATTAATTTGGCATCAGCATTTCCCATTCCCCATGAAGGCTGGTAGATGACCAATGCGGAATCTCCATATACCTTGATCTTTCCATCTTTGTTTCAATAGTAGCTTGCAATCCCATAACACAAACCTCATATTCTACCATATTTGTTAGTGCAAAGGAAGCTACAATTTACTTGCGAGGATAATGCGTGCTTGGAGAAATTAACTTGCCCCAATTCATTGTCCTAAAGGCATTAACAGCCCCGTCAAAATACGATTGCCAAGTTTTATTCTCTAGGATTCGTTTCCTCCGTAGAAATGTTCATCACATCTTCGTCTAGAAATCAAAGTTTAAAGGCTCATAATCCTCTAAAGCATGGCTTGCCGAAATCCGCTATAGCACTTTCTTTTGTGCCTTACGACTCACGTACACAATGTCAAACTACGACAGCTAGCATTTGCCAGGCCAATGGAGTCAATGCTAGTCACTTTCCATCATGAACTTCAACGGTCAAGCAAAGTGCCAAGTAGTGTGGTATAACATATGTTATGCAAAGAGCCTGCGAGTTGCAGACGAGCACAACATAACTTTTGAATTGGTGGGTATGCCACTTCACCTGCGCAAGCTTTTTACTCAAGTAATGATGGCTCTTTCTTTTTCCCTATATCACCGTACTGCCCCCGACACACATTCCATCGAGTTTTCATAAACGGTTAAGTAAAGGATGAGTGGTCTTTATGCAGAACCGGTCACAATTAGTATTGGAGCATTAAGTAGTATTTCTTAATCTTTTCAAGCGTTTAACGGCATTCTTCTTCTATTACGAGTTATTCTTTTTAAGCAATCGAAGATTGGATGACATTTATACAGTCAAGCTGAGAAACATAACTCAACCTCCCGAGGAATTCTCGAACCTCTTTTTGAGAGAACAGGTGGTGGCGTCGAATCGCCTTGCTTATGCGGGTCTGTTCAATTCTTTCTGTGACAACGAATCTAGGAGTTTGCAGTCGTCTCCAAGAAGTGCATTTATTGGGATTGAGTTTCAAGCGGTACTTCCCCAACCTCGAAAACAAGCACCACCAGTTACGGATATGTTTTCCTCGATCGGGATTTCTGATCATATGGATCGCGTACACACCGATTTCTTTGTGTATCATATCATGGAACAAGAGTTACTTAACAGCGATGATTAGCATTGGAAACATTCTTTAATCCAAAGGAGCAGCACTTTGCTTAATATGTACCATATAAGGTTATAAATGTCGTTTTAACCATATGCATAGGCTACGTCTTTATGCAGTTATACAGAAAATCCGTCCATGAAGGAGATCCATGAATGTCTTAATGTATTATCTGCCATGATGTCTATGTGAGGCAAAGGAAAATTATCCTCGCTTTGGGCTAGCCTTATTCAAATCTCTGTAATCTACATATATGTACTTTCTCGTCTTTCTTTGAGTACATTGCACTATGTTGGCCGATTCTGGATATCAGGGATACTTCCAAGAAAACCAACGTCAATATGCTTTTGTACCTTTTCTTTTATCTTTATGCCATTTCCAACCTTAGTCTTGAGCCTGGCACATGCTTGGTTTACACTCATTACTTATAGGCAATTTATGTACCCTTATGTCGAGTGTTGTCGGCGTATCTTGATACAACCGGCGAAGACATCTTTAAACTCTCGTAACAAACCATTCAGCCATTGTCCCCAGCTTTTGGCGGCGATCCATTTCACCTCTCTTGATTTCATTCGTTCCCAAGTTGAGAATCTCTAATTCTCTTTATGAGGTGGAATCACCAACTTTGTCTTCTTTTCCCACCAACCTTAGTAATTCTTCGAGGATTTCACATTCTTGTTTCATCTTCAACTTCATTGACTTCCATTAGACACCGCCACTTCGGGATCTACCCCAAGATTAGGTTCGGGATCATTCATACGATCAATAGTTGAAAACCCGCAAAGAAAATAATAGTATATATATTTTGGAAAGATGTGAAGCTAAAACAAGAAATATGTTTTGCCATTTGTGAATCAAGACTGAAAAGCATCTTTATTTAAATGGATTAATATGTGAGCAGATAACACTCTACACCGGGTGGGCAAAGGTATTGTTTATAGGATTGGTTCTTGGTATTTACTTTGTTTTATTAGATACAAAAGTAAGCTCTTGCATTGCGATTTATTTAAGCTCTAGCGGGGAGACATGGGCGAGATTTTCTCGAAACTTCCTGGGTTGGGTTTCTACAAAAATTACAACAAGCAATCCTTCAGATCATTTACAAAGGTCCACTCTTCTTGCATTTTGCGGTCTCCAAGTTGACCTCGTGAGTTGCTCTTCGACGTTTTAAACCCTCGGGATTTGAAGATCTATGTCAATTCAAACAAGGCTACGGGTTTAGAGGGAAACTTCGGCTCGAGGTAAACCTCTTTGTTCTCCCATATTTTCAAATTCTTCATTCTCTCCTTGATCTTTGGGCTTGAATCTAGTCAAAGCGGTCTTTCATGACAAAAATTTTGACACAAACTACCACTTGAGCCGTCTTCCCCACCAATCCTTTCACTTTGTCCTTGCACCTTTTCCTAGTGTTTCACGAATAGTTATCTTGAACAGTCCGACAATGTCTTGGTAGAAGGTTTACCTTCAACAACAAAAGTAGCGATGACAAACTCTACAGTGATCACAGAACATTGAGAGCATTAAGTTAGCTTCAATATATGGGCGTGGTGGTTAGAGGCAATGATGTCTTCATCCACTCTAATCTTACGACTAGTTTTAAGTCGATAACAAACTTTAACTTTTGATGCAAGGATGATAGAACCCGCTCGGTGAGTGGATCGATACACTTGATAAACAATTATCGTAGATTGTGTTTTTTTTTATATCGCATCCTTTGAAATCCACGGTATGGCCCTTTAGCCCGATTAATAGTGGCACTTCCAATCTTCCCAAGTACTTATGAGTGGTTCCATCAAAAGCCGCCACGGTGTTCTTGTATGCTGTATGTGCGAATCGATTGGCAACCTTTGAAGAGTTACCGTCGGTAAAACATTCCAAAGCTAAACCGTTTTCTATCGGCACTTACACGTATTACATAGCCCTTACAATGTGTAGTGATGTTCAAGGCCTTCACCGGATCTCATCCCTCCTTGGCTCTAAGTCATCGATAAATGTGTTGATGACTATATGGTGGCCATTAGTAATGTGATTCACTATCTGTCTAGCTTGTTAGCAGATGTCGTTTATACGAACCGATTGAGCACCTTCATTAAAAGACATTGTGTTCCTGAAACAGTAGTAGTTTCGGGATAGAAATCACTCATTATTCTTTTAACATTTCCGATTATGCTATACTCAATGTGCTTTAAAACTTTCAAAAATTCGAGCATTGCTTTTGTCATGCATTTCATTTATTTTGGAGTGGAGGTTCTTCCCAAATCCTCTCTAATGTTGTCATGATCTTTCTTTAACTTTCCTCTTGCTTTGAAATTTCTAGAGAATAAAATCTACCTTCGGGTAAGTGTCCCAGCTTCGTTCATTTCTAAGCAGGGATTTGTTCATGCTGCTTAACTGGCGTCGTCTTGGTTTCTTGGTGGTTTACCTCCTCACGCAATTGCCCTCTTGGGTGTGATTTACATTAGCGCGGCGCATAATTCAAAATTTTACTTTGTGGTACTCTTATAAGCAAATGTGCTTGATAGTCACAATCTTAAGTCATCACTTTGGTGTCACATCGAAGGGCCTCGTCTTAGGCTAACGAAAGCTTCTCCCGAGAATATATCATCAAAAAGTATTTGCTTTGGCGGTTGGCTGACCTCCATTGCTTTCTTTTTCTCCTATCTTATAAAAAGACACATTTCTTTGTGTCCATCATCTTTTATCAAATTTGAAGCTGCAGGCATCACCGAATCTCATGGTCATCTTCTTGATTATACTGTAATACACATCGAGGCTGCATTTTCTTCTCCACTTTCATACCTATTTCCAATCATTTAACATCTGCTTGTTCAAGCCCGTTTCAAGGGGATCGATTTCTAACACATCAATCTTCAACCATTTTCTTCAATTATCTCTACATGGCGTGCTCCCTGCCCACATGGCTCGGCAAAGGATTACGCCCAGCAATGTTGAGCTCATCAAACCCAAATCATTATTAATTAGTGGGTGCGAACCATTTTGAGTGCCACCCGCCTAGAAGTGCAAATCGTATGCACACAGTATTCGGCATGGAATTCACAATAAGTATCGAGGTTTATACTACCTGCACCACCACCACCTGCACGCACACCTGACCACGCACTGCCTGCAGCTGCACCGCCTGCAGTGAGGGTAGAGGAGGCTGGAAGGAGTCGATAGTATGGTCTCGCAAATACGCCATTTATTTGTGGATACAATTTAGCATATGTCATTAGTATCCAGCGTTAAATTCATTTTGTCTTTTCTTGGTCCACAAGAATCTTTCTTGTTTGATCCGTAAATTTCTGACGTTATGCAAATGTGAAGTGATAGTCGCATTCTTTTTGAGCCACCGTATGCGCTCATTGTTTAAATCTCGTCACTTGGCTTTGTAATTCTTGCCAGAACCTTCCCCGCGCAAATCGCCACTTTTGTTCTTTCCAGTCAATTCCCAGTCGTTACTATGTCGGCAAAAATTTGAGTAGCATTCTGGTCCCAAATCTCTCTCGAAGTGGTCTCTTTTTTTAATCTGCACAAACATATGGGCAACTTCACTTTCAACGGAGAGGCTGCACTTGGGCGCTATATCTCTCCATCTCGACCATCTTTGTGGGCATCTCATTACTTCTATGTTCCATGCCTTGCAGCTAACACGATTGAGGACCATTTGTCCATCTTATAATCTTTC
>JAGYYJ010001675.1:0-10216 GCA_019671005.1 Hibiscus mutabilis
GAATCCTTATAACTTTGCAATCCTTAGAGGTAAGTTATTAATTGGCACATCGAGAGTGCATATATGTTGTTCTTAGAAATGCTTTTGCATGCAACTATGTATAACATTTGACTATTTTCAAATGCAACACTTTTCTTAAATGAGTTTAAGTTAGCTTTGGTTCTTTAAGTTTAGGATATTGAACTTGTAGAAAACCTTTCAGTCACTTTGTTGGCCGCTTCAGCTTAATTTTGTTTGCAATTCCATTATATATGTATATGCATACATATGTGTGTATCATATCCTTACCAATATATTTATTTAGGAACTACTTGATGATCTCAATAGCACGCATGAAACTGCATCTAAGCTTATCGATATTATTAAGGATGCTACTCTGCTGGTTGAGGATGATAAAAGCATGATGCAAAGGGAAAATATGCATCGTCATGCCGATAGTTATCGTGGAACCTTGGAACTCAGAGCCTTGAGTTGAAGGACTCATGATATATATACAGAGACAAGGGCAATTGTCATGCCGATAGTTATTGTGGAAGCTTGAAACTCAAAGCCTTGAGTTGACAGTGGGCAATATTTCGATACCATTCTTCCCCAAGCTAGTCATTTCTAATTTTAACTTTAGCCTCTTATTTTTGGTTCATTTTCTAGAGGCAGAGGTGAATGCTACAGATATTTTCAAAGGTAACTTAGACGAAATTGTTAAAATTTGTTATTTGTTCTCTAATTTCTTCTACATGTGTATATTACTTTCACTGTTATTCCAGGTTCATTAACAAAAGGCGAAGGTGAATGCTACTGATATTTGTTCTCTAAAATTTGCTTTTAGAGTAATGCTCATCTTAGCTTGTGTATGCCTTCTTGTCAAATTGAGAAGAATCTTAAAGATATACAAGGACCGGGTTTAGCTATTATCCTTGAACGGGATAATCCTTAGAAAAATACTTTAGGTTAAGGTTTAGGGTTTAGGGTGTAGAATTTAGAGTTTATGGTTAGAGTTTAGAGTTTAATATTTTAGGTGTTAGGGTTAGGAATTTAGGTTTTAGATATGAAAGGTTGTGTAAATTTCTTTTACAGCAGCTTGTGTATCAAAATATAACCCTAAATCTTATGCGCCTTTTCATGGTACATTTTTTGTTTCCTTTGGCTTGCTTCTCTCCTCCTTTTGTTTCACTTCCAAATCCCAATCTTTTTCTTACGCTAATCTGTTTATACCCCTCAGAATTCGTTGAACCACCAAAGGGAGGTTCTATTGGACTTTTGTCAAAATTTAACAAAAAGGTTGCAAAATCTACTTCCAATGGTGTCACAAAGCATGGGAATAGAACTGTACTTCGGTAGATTTTTATTTCTTTGGTTAGTTGCATTTTTAATTGGAAGACTGTTAAGTATCTTCTATTATTTTGTTTTTTGTTTTTTAAAAATATGGTTTTAAAGAGGGTCATCCTAGTAAAGGGGTTGAAACCGGACATAATGTTGCGTATGAATTCCACTGCACACTTATTTGGTGCATGAATGTTCATTTGGCCTTTGTTACAGTAGGAAAGGGAGAGAATGGTTTGAAGGACGGAGTTTGAAAAGCCATAGGTTGTGAACATCTAAGAAATTGTGGTGTATTTCTCATAACAGTTGCTTACTTTATTTTTGGTTCTCACTGATTTATATTTGTTTGCAACAGATGTGACCTTCACACCTTTATTGTAGAATGATATGATGATGTATTTTAGAGAGGATTCACATAGGCTCTTATTGAGCACTAATTTCAAGAAGCATGTTGATGTGACCTTCACACCTTTATTGTAGAATGATATGATATAGCAGTAAAAGCAAGACGTGTAGGCGGATCGACTCATCAAGTTCCCACTGAAATAGGATCCACACAAGGAAAAGCACTTGCCATTCGTTGGTTATTAGGGGCATCCCGAATTAGTGGATGCTGCCAAAGGGAGTGGCGATGCCATACGCAAAAAGGAAGAGACTCATAGAATGGCAGAGGCAAATAGAGCTTTTGCACATTTTTTTTAATCCATGAACAGGATCGATATAGACACATAGATTCATGGATCCATACATCTCGATCGGAAAAGAATCAATAGAAAAAGAAAGAATCGGAAATGCCACAGGTTGAACATCCAAGAAATTGTGATGTATTTCTCATAACAGTTGCTTACTTTATTTTTGGTTCTCGTTGATTTATATTTATTTGCAACAGATGTGACCTTCACACCTTTATTGTAGAATGATATGATGATGTATTTTAGAGAGGATCTACATAGGCTCTTATTGAGCACTAATTTCAAGAAGCATGTTGATGTCTTGAGAAATTATAGAAGGTTTCCCACGATTACACATTGTTTATTTGGGGTGGTTGTGTTGATATTTTCTTATTTCAAGAGTCTTAAAATAACTGCAGGCACTCCATTCCATTGGAAAGGAAATAATTGAAGTTCTCACTCGACATACTATTAAGGTGGTTTGTTTTGCAGTTATGTAAATCTAACACGACACGTCTTTTAAAGGTCAAATCTATTTTGTCTCTTTTAATTCATCAAGTTCATGAGTCTCCTTAAGAGTGGATAAATGGACATTTGGTTTTGCATTTAATAGGTGCTGGATTTTTTGACGGTTTGAAGGGTGAGGCATATAACTTGTCGGGGGCTGAAGCTGCCATTTTTTTCCATGCTTGATAAAAAAGGTCTGGTTCATTATCTTTCAGTTACATGATTTTCCACATGTGGAGATGCCTGCATTTCCTTGAATGTTGCTTGGTGGTTATTTAGATTCTTTTGAGAAGCATTTTTTATGCTACCTTGCACAAAGCCCCTTTTATAGCATGACATTTTGGTGCGACTCAACTATATGATTGAGTTTTTCATGCTCTAATTGTGGAATATTTTTCCTAGTTTTCAACATCTATTATGCTGTGATCTTTTGATATGCCTTGTTGTAAAAGTGAATTATATTTTCATCTTTCCAAATTATCTTTCTGAAATTCAGCCTTATCTACTATGTCCTTTATTCTATTTCAGGTCAGTGAAGGCTTAGATTTTGCTGACCACGTTGAAGGGCAGTGGTCATCACTGGGATGCCATTTTCCACTAGGACAGACCCCAAGGTTTGGTCATCCTTACTCAGTTTCTTCATTTGCAGTTTTCACTCTCCATTCGTTATAAACTTTGCTTCTTTTATATAAATCTATTACTATGGATTGAGCATCACATAACCAATTTTGTATGAGTATGTATCTGTAATTCAGGATAAGGATAAAACCTTATCTCTTTGTTGTATCTTAGACAAACTATTAGGTAGATTATTAGACAGAGTATGGGGCTTAATCTTAGGGATTTATATTTTATTTATTTGTTACCTAGTTTAAGGATATTTTACTTGTATATATATCCTATATTCTGGTGAATAAAATTAGAGTGAAACTTACAGTTCTCGCCAGTTTCTACCTGGTATCAGTTTAGGGATCGATTCTCTGATTTAAAAACGATGGTTTCTCCTACTGCATCCTCTGGAGCTACTCCATCGACAGATCCTCATTTTACTGTCGATGATTTTTCAGAACTCCCTAGAATAGCAGTTACTTGCCATCGATTTCTGGGCCATAATTATCTTCCATGGTCCCAATCTGTCAAAATCCTCCTTACTAGTCGAGGAAAACTTGGCTATATCTCAAGGGAGACTAAGAAACCTTCTTCCACAGATCCAGGATGTGAAAAGTGGGTGCGTGAGGATGGTAGGGTGATGTCTTGGCTAATCAGTACCATGTCCCCTGACATTGGTACACATTTTCTCCTTTACGAAACAGTAGCAGATATATGGCAAGCTGTTCAGGAGATCTATTCTAACACAGACAACACTTCTGAACTATTTAGCATTGAGAGTCGGGTGTCTAATTTCAAGCAAGATGGTCTGAGTGTTACCGAGTATTTTCACACTCTGTCAAGCTTTTGGCAGCAACTTGAACTATATGCAGAACATGACTGGGAAACTCCTAAAGATGCAACTTTGTACAGAAGAAAGATACAAGCACAACGGAGGGTCTTTCAATTTCTCAATGGTCTCAACACTGACTGGGATGCTGTGAAGGCTCGGATTCTTGGTACAAAGCCTTTTCTTTCCATTCACGAAGTCTTTGCAGAAGTCAGAAGAGAGGAGAGTAGAAGGTCTTTTATGCTTCTTGTTGTTCCTACATCTGACAGTTCTACTTTAATTACTAAGACTAGAAATGGCAGACTTGTTTGTGATTTTTGCAAAAAAGTGGGCCACTCGAAAGAACAGTGCTGAGAATTACATGGCAAGCCTGGCGATTGGATATCTACTTCACAGAAAGCACCCCGAGAATTACAGTCCAATTCTGTCAGTACAATGAGCAGTCGTGTTTTTTCAGAGAAGCAGCTTGCTACACTCCGAAAGATGTTTGGCAACATGAGAGGCACTAGCAATGCAAATGTGGTTCTGTCAGAAGAAGGTACACAGGCTGGGTTCTTCCCTACAACCTTTTTAGCTACACAAGATGCTCAAACGTGGATTATTGACTCAGGAGCATCTGACCATATGACTGGTAACGGAACATTATTTTCTGCCTTTGAACCCTCATGCTCTAAGCAATCTATTAAAACTGCAGACGAGTCTGTATCCCCTATACACGGGTCTGGTTCAGTTGCTCTTAAGAAGGATATTTTCCTTAAGGATGTTCTTTTTGTACCCAATCTTACTTGCAATCTACTCTCAGTGAGTAAATTCTCTAAGGATGTGCAATGTTGCTCAAAGTTTAATGATAATGGTTGTATTTTGCAGGCACTGGATTCGAAGAAAATGATTGGCAATGCTAGATTGCACAATGGGCTCTATATCCTCTATGGAACTCCTAAATCAACTCTTTCAGCTTTTACTAGTTCTGTTTCTCCTATAGGGCAGCATGATGAAATTATGTTATGGCATTTTCGACTAGGCCACCCTAGTTTTTATTATCTTGCTAAACTATTCCCTGCTCTATTTATTATTAAAAAGCCACAGTTGTTTAAATATCATATTTGTCCTCATGCTAAACAAACAAAAGCCTCTTATCTCCCATCTACTTATAAATCTTCTCAACCCTTTGCTTTAATCCATAGTGATGTTTAGGGTCCCTCTAAAGTGAAGAATATTAATGGGTGTCGATGGTTTGTTTCTTTCATTGATGATCATAGTAGGAAGACATTGACTTATTTAATGAAAGATAAATCCGAAACTATATCTATTTTTGAAAGGTTTTATACTATGGTTGAAAATCAATTTCAGAGTAAAATTCAACTATTCAAATCCGATAATGGGGAGAGTTCTTTGCTGCTTCTTTGGGTAAATTTTTTCAGGAAAAAAAACATTGTCCAAATTAGCTCATGTGTGGATACACCACAACAGAATGGGGTTGCCGAGAGAAAGAATAGACATTTACTGGAGGTAACTAGATCTTTGTTATTTTCTTGAAATATACCAAAATATCTGTAGGGTGAAGCTTTGTTAACTGCCACTTATGTTATCAACAGAATACCGAGTAAAGTCCTTAAATTCAAGACACCAAGGGTTGTTTTCTTGGAGAGTTATCCTCATTTCAAACCTTTTTCCTCTTTGTTCTTCATCTTAGAATTTTTGGCTGCACTATTTTTGTAAAAAATGTGGACCCTTCAAAATCAAAATTAGATCCTAGGGCTCTTAAGTGTCTTTGTGGGATAATCTTTACTTAAAAGGGGCTACAAATGGTACTACCCTCCTACTAAAAAATTATTTGTCGCGATGCATGTAACCTTTTTTGAGCAGGAACCTTATTTTACCAAGGCTGCAATTCAGGGGGAGACTTGGACAGAATTCCAGCCTCTAAAACATCAGGTATACCCATTCCTATCTTCTTTGATACCTTCAGATGTTCTGCCTACTGCATCTCATGATATTGAGTCTCCACCTAAATCAACTACACCAGTACATTCTCCTATTCTTATTGATGTTCCTTCACCAGCAGCCTCCCAACTTTCACCTCCTAAAACTATTCCTCAAAACATACAAACTACAAAAAAAACTCAGTGTCTACACCAGAAAGAAAAAGACCATTCCTGAGGCCATTTTGCAATCTGGCACTTGTCGAGAGTTGGAATTAAGTCCAGCTTCCTTGGAGGATGATGGAGGTAATGAAATTTCTCATTCTTTATTTGATACGGAAATTTTACCTATTGCTAAGAGAAAAGGGGTTAGATAATGTACAAAGTATCATATTCAGAAGTATGTTGCCTATGGAAAGTTAATGCCATCTTTTAAGGCCTTTACAGCTTACGTTTATAAGGAGGAGATTCCCAAAACAATTGATGATGCCCTAAAAGACTCTATATGGAAGAAGGCTGTTGAAGAAGAAATTCAAGCACTTGAGAAAAATGGCACTGGGACTGTTACTGATTTACCACATGGTAAAAAACCAGTTGGTAGTAAGTGGGATTTTGCGATAAAGTAAAACTCAGATGACAGCATAGAAAGGTACAAGGCCAGGCTTGTAGCCAAGGGTTTTACACAAACCTATGGTATTGACTATAATGAGACTTTTGCACATGTAGCAAAACTAAACACTGTTTGAGTACTTCTTAGTCTCGTTGTGTAAACAAAGACTGGAATATTCACCAACTTGACATAAAAATGCCACCTGGGATGAAGTCTGAGTTAGGAAGACAGAAGGGAAGACAAAAGTAAACTGGAGAAATCTCTCTATGGTTTGAAGCAGTCACCTAGGGCTTGGTTTGACATATTCACAAAAGTCCTTAGAGAGAATGGATATAAACAGTGTCAAGCAGATCATACTTTATTTGTTAAAGCATCTTTCAATGGGAAGAAAGTTATCCTCATTGTATATGTTGATGACATTGTAGTGACAGGGGGTGATGAAGGTGGAATCAGTCAGTTGAAGAACTTATTGGGAAAAGAATTCGAAACAAAAGACCTAGGGAAACTCAGATATTTCCTAGGCATGGAGGTTGCTAGATCCAGTAAGGGTCTGGTAATAAGCCAGAGAAAATATGTATTGGATTTACTCTCAAAGGCTTGTATACTAGGGTGTAAACCTGCTGATACTCCTATGGAAGCTGGCTCGAAGCTCAAAGGAGAAGAAATGAGAGTCGTGGTTGATAAAGGTCAGTTTCAAAGACTAGTGGGAAAACTCATTTATTTATCTCTGACCAGACCAAATATTTTCTTTCCTGCCAATGTAATTAGTCAGTATATGACTAAGCCTAGAGAAGGGCATTTAGAAGGCTGCAAACTGAATTCTAAGGTACCTGAAAGGTACACCTGGACATGAATTATTCTTCAAGAAAACTGAAGATAGAACTGTAAAATTATTTACAGATTTTAGCTGGGCCAGTGAAGTTACTGAATGAAGGTTGACTAGTGGATACTGCTCTTTTATATGGGGCAACTTGGTTACCTGGAGGAGTAAGAAACAGACTGTTATTTCTAGGAGCAGTGCCGGAGCAGAGTATAGAGCCTTAGCATTGGGAATTTGTGAAGGAATATGGTTGCTAAGACTTCTAACAGAGTTGAATATAGAGCATGAAGGGAAACTAGAGATCTTCAGTAATAATCAGTCTGCTATTTAGATCGCAAAGAATCTAGTCCATCATGATCGTACCAAGCATGTGGAGATCGACATACATTTTATTACTGAAAAAAGTGAATAGTGGAATTGTGAACTCAACTCATGTTCCTACCGAAGAACAACTTGCAGATGTGCTCACTAAAGCACTATCCAAACCAGTTTTTGTCCAAGTTGGGCCTATACAATGTATACACACCAACTTGAGGGGGGAGTGTGAGTATGTATCTGTAATTCAGGATAAGGATAAAACCTTATCTCTTTCCTGTATCTTAGATTATTAGTCAGATTATTAGTCAGATTATTAGGCAGATTATGGAGCTTAATCATAGGGATTTATATTTTATTTATTTGTTACCTAGTTTAGGGATATTTTGCTTGTATATATATCCTATATTCTGGTGAATAAAATCAGAGTGAAACTTACAGTTCTCACCAGTTTCTACATTTTGGTATTACAGTTGAGTGTTTGTATCTGATAAGTGCATGTATCAACAAATTCATACCACGACCTTATCATTGCTTTGTGTATTTGTTATTTTTACAAATCTGATAGATAATATGATAGGTTCCTCTCAAACGTGAGTACTTGGACCTACAAGCACAATCACCCTAAGGCGATAACTGATGCTACAGTTTTGTGTTTTCATCATATGCTTAAGTTGTTAACTGAAGAGAGGTACAACCAACAAGCATCAAGAGCTATAAATCAGTCAGTCGAACGAGTTATCCGTCATCACCATGTTTATGGAGCGAGTATCTTTTGTGATGCAAGGTATTTGTTTTATTTTAGATTTTCTTGTAATCTTTCATCGAACTTTTGTACACGTTGTAGTAAATACTTGAAACTGAACAATTTTCCTTAGGTTGTTTTCCCTTCAACTCTTGTTTGGAAACATTTTATTTCTAGCATTGTTTTTCTTTTCCCCTAACGAGGGGTTAAAACTGTTATTTGTGTGCTATAAATTACATTGATTTCACATTTTACTTAAAAGTCTCTATTGTAAAGTTTGCATTTTAGAAAATTTCAACTATAAAATACATTCTCTAAAACCCAGTTCTCATTAATTCGGTCAACTTATTATCAATTTGCCTTTATGGTTACTGTCTTCTGAGACCTTTACAAGTTTGCTCTACCAAGTCGTCAGTCTCAACTAGCAATTTGGATACAACATCATATTAAGGTATACTTCTAGATAATCTGTTTATTCATCTATGCTTTTGCAGTGTTACACAAAATTTGGTGACACTGTTTCTTTTGAGATGGAGAAAGTCGTGGTACTGCAAACACAACTAAAACTAGCAAACCACCAAAGCATTGGTTAAGTGTCATGTTCTCTGGCATTGTTTTAATAATTTATAAATAGAAATATAAGGATATATCTGGTCTCGTCTTTCAGGTTTAGCTCCTACATTCGAGGGAGTCGTTGTGAATTGGAAATTGATTGTATTTTTTTCATTGTTCAGTGTACTTATTGTAAGGTATTACAATCTGTATATGTGATCACATTTGCACTTCACCCGTTAATTTTGTTGTCATTTTGGTGCATGATTGATTCCCTTAATTAGTATTTGTGAGGGTTTCCTATGTTTTTGGAGTCTATTGAAGCTGTGAACAAAATTTTGGAAGAGGCTAACAAGCGCATTCAACCCATCGAATTAGGTATGCTATGGGTTTCAGAACTTTTATGGACTAATCGAGACCTTCAATATTGTTCATTGCAGCAAGCTTTCTGATCTTGTGGGTTATTTGATTGGCATGAGAGCTTTTCGGTGCTTTTAGGGGGTGGCTATATGATAGCAACAAAAATCTAGTTATGGCCTCCTTGAGTGTGTTTGTCCACTTTGAGAAGGCAGCTCTTACTAGCATTGCCAATCACTTTCTCATAGTCCAAAGGTTGTAATTCACAACCAAGAGGTGAAAATTAGCCGTGCATTTTAGGTCAGCAGAAATTTTACCAACTGAGATGAGATTACAAGCTAATTTGGGAACATATAACACATGTTGTAGTATTAAATTCTAAGATACTTTAATAGAGCCATTTTCTGATATGGAGAAAAAAGAGCCAGTAGTAATCTTTATTTGAGAAGAGACTGATGAAGGCTGAAATGTATAGAAAAGGGAGGCATTGCTGCCAGTCGTGTGATTTGAGACCCGTGAATCCACAATCCACTCGAAGCAGTCATTAGTACTAGCCATGTAAACAAAAATGGACTACCTTTTGGAACTATGGCAGCATTGTTCGATACAGATTTTGCTGGAATTTTTATGAAAATAATTTGGGTAGAGGAGAGATATCTTATATGTCATCAGGAATACGATTTTGTTCTGTTTCAGAACTAATTTAAAATGGAAGTAGAAGTATCAACCATGTTGAAAGTTGATAGATCAAAAAGTTAGACTGATATCATTTAGAAAGGTACTGAAAAGAGTCTCAGTTTGAGTATTTTGATTTCTATATTTTATTTGATAAAGAAAGAACCTATTTATAGTTTACAAGAGAGCCTACTATTAAAAAAAAAGGAATTACAAATAAATTAATAAAAATCCAATTCCTTATTTACAGCTATTAACAAGATATTAGGAATATAACAAGATAT
>JAGYYJ010000643.1:0-10460 GCA_019671005.1 Hibiscus mutabilis
GTAATATATAATATTTAATATATAATAATTTAGGTTAATTGGTTAATTAACGATTTAGTTAGTGCTTAGATATGAAATTTTTAAAAAATTAGCATTAGCAGAACTTACCTAAAATTAGCAAGAAAAATTCGGTTCATTCGATTAATTGAATAAAAAGCGAATAATGCACACCGCATGGGACTACAGTCAGCGAGCAGCGTAAGATTTTAAATTGAAATTATACATTTTTATACTTAATAAAATTGCGTATTAATTTAAATTTTACGAAATATAAAATTAGATTATTAATAGAAAATATAAAAATAATTAAATTCCTTGCAAAAAAATTAAAATTTTAAATGACCATATCTAGCGATTGCGTGCGTAATAAATATTACTACGATTATTAGCAGACTCTTATTTTACAATAACGAATTGACGATATTATTGCATTATATAACATTTGCTATTACGATAACATGCCGCTATTTGAATTTATGATTGCTCGATTGACTTTGTAAGCGACCGTCATTTCCCGTAATCCAAATAGTAAAGTCGAGGCCTAATCACTGTTCTGAAGGCTCTCAAAACAAAAAGTCACTTTAATCCAATCGTCCAACGACTAAGACAAATTCCTATACTAGACTAATGTCTATAATACAAAAGAATTATTTGATTTCTTCATTTATCATGTGTTGGATTCTCTTAATAAGGTTTTATATATTTTTTAAAGTAAATTTTACCTTTTTTACATGTAAATAAGAGTGTGGCTATTTGAAAGTTATTGTGAATAGATAAATCTTATTAGTTGTGACCATGAATGGCTGTGATGAGTTAGAAAGTAAATATAATAATTTCTCAATACGAAACCGTAAGAAAGAATAAAGCGTGTTTAAGTAGGATGGAGCGGTGGGATATTAGAGGTGAAGTAATACTTTAAAATTTTAAATTTATATATATATATTTTAAAAAAATAATATTTTATATTGATGATAGTTTAGTATGATCTCTTACCAAATTCACTATATTAGGGGAGAAGTTTTGATCTCTGCAAATTCACTGTATTATTTAAAATAATAATATTTTTATATAGAATTAGTACCATTAGTAAATAATGATATATTTTATCACATTTGATACAAGTTCAAACATAATGTATATATGAATTGTGTCGTTGATAAATAGTTAAAAAATTAAACAAGATTTTTATTCTATTTGGTTTATTATTATACTATAGTTTTGGTTTATTTTGAAACCATGTCAATAAAATAGTTTTAAATATTATTTTTTGACTAAGATATCAATTACAGAACTGTTCAGAAATGTTCTTTTAATAAAAAAATAGATTTCATTATTTTGAATAGAAAAATTAGATTTCATTAAATAAAAAGATGTACAAAAAAAAACATTTAAATTATGAAAGAAATTAGACCTAATAAGTGATTCTAATAGAAAAGAGGTAAAATCACTTCAAAACTATTCAAATTATGAAAAAATTTATTTCGTTCACAAAAAATTCACACAAGAAAAATAAACATAAAAACCTAAAATTAGTGAAAGAAAAAACCAAAAATTTTTCAGAAGCTATTTTTTCATCATCTATAAAATTCAGAAATAAATTTATATTTTTATCCAACTAGACTAGCGTAAATGTGACGTAGGAGATATAGACTATTTCGTTGATATTTAAAGAAAGTATCGACAAGCCCGGCATCAAGAAATCTAACCATACAAAGATTGCCCGATTTTCCCGATCGGGATATGCGTGGTAATGATCACTACCACAGTACCAAACTACCACAAAGTATGAAATCATGTCAAAATAAATAAAAAAAATTATGTTGTCAACAATCATTCAAAATTGATCGTCGTCAATTGTACATAAAAAATTAAAGAAAATGAAAGTAAAAGGAGAATACCGTTAATCTAATCCATAGAAAGGAAAAACTATACATAACAACCAGATTAATAAAATTTGATAAGATATCCCACTGAATCAAATTGAGGTCTATAAAGAATTAGGATATACACAAGCTCACCGTGCAAATCGACGAAGGACTAAAAGAACCCAAACCAGTTCTTTCCCATACATATAGGATTTAGTTCAATAGCGATCGAAGAAGGGATAGATGATTATACACAAAGATGGATCCGTGGATCTTAAAGGAAACGAGTTAAATCGATCAAAACCGGTGTATGGACTGCTTGCTCCTTTATAGTGTTAACTGTCTCTTTTTCCCGACCTTTTTTTCCTATTTCTTTTTCTTTCGGTATATGAAGTGTGATCTCGGGATAAAAGAAAGGTTGTAAATATTTGATTAAAAATCTTAACATATTGAATGATAAACTACCTAGAATGAACTGACTTTAGTATGCCCAACTTGTTTGTTTTTCTTACATTTGGTGCGAGTGTGCGAAGTGTTGAGCAGGCAGCATATTACAGAATATCCTTCGAATCTCGTCATTTATTTGGCGGCGAAGGCCTGAAGCACGGTGAACTCGGCCAACAATGTGACCAATTGGGTGAAACATCAATTGGGCGACTCAGATATTAGATTGCCTCGTTAGCAGATGCTCATCTCGGACGATATTGGACCTTTATCATTTCCGCTATCATTTACTTCTCTGTAAGTTTATTCTATCTATCAATGATTCCAAATGATATATTATTAAAAACGAAGTTAAGTAAATTATAATAGCCTCTAAACCTGATAAATTATCATAAAAATTTAAAGTCCCCACACAATTGAGTGGTGCAAATTTAAGGACCATCGAGTTTAAACCTTAAATGGTAAATAAATATGTTTGAGTTAGACCCTTGAAACTTTATCCTATTTAGATAAATCAATTTTGTTTTAATTTCACATAATAATTAAATTTTCAAACCTATCCATTACTTTGACCAAAAAAATAATATAATGATTCTTACAAAAAATGATTTATTATAGTCAAATACTAAAAAGTCTTCATTTTTATTTAATTGAGTTTGATACTCTAACTTTTTATCAGTTTACTTTTACTACTATTAATTGTTAAATCTAATGATTTTTAATTTGTTTATAAAGAAATTCGGTTCAATTTTAACAATAAAATTTATTGATTTAGTAGACTTAAATATTTAACAATTTATTTTATTTTTATATATAAAGCGAACAAACGAATGTACATCACTACTTATTACTAAGCTAACTTTACAACACAAATATATCATGTATTCCAAATTAGTTAGTCAAATTAAAAATATAAATAAATATGAACAAAATTGGTTTGGTCACCTAAATGTTTAAGAATGAGATTTGAAATTAAGTTTAAAATTATTATTAAGGTGAATTAGAACCTAATTTATGACCCCAATTCTTTGATCAAACAGGGTATGGTATTGATATCTGTATCGGTCAGGACTAAAACCACCCACCCTGTCACCAAGCCAATGTGGAAGGTACAAGACAATGTTAGTTGGACCTTGGGTTGGTTTGCCTGATCCCAGGCTGTACATTTTAGTTCTGATTTTGGCGGTGTGTTTTGTTTTTATCGACGCCAGTGCCCTCACGGGAGTCCTTTCACGAGGATGGCCTCGGTCATAGTGGCTGCCATGAGAAATGGAGGTGTACTTCACAAATGACCCTAAGAACTTTATGAACTTGACTTGGAAGAGTATGCTAGAATGGGAAGTTCATGATTGAGTCAACATCTTTGAGGTTAGTATCAAATCAGTCAGTCCGGTTAGTTCGGTTTTATTTAATGTATTGGATTAATAACTAGACGATGCGTCTGTATTGCGTGCATAAATACATGAGTTTTTGAATAAGGCTATAGTGAAAACAGGGTCTATGGATCCCCGTGGATGCTATGCTTGATAACACAAGTAGGAACCTAAACAAATGTTAGAATGATTCCAATATTGATTACCTGAGTACACCCAAGCTGTGGTGCAAATCAGCCCATTGCTTGTAAGACAAGGCACCCTTGATAGACATATAGAGGAAACTTTAGAATCCCCAGTGAGTTTAGCTGCGTTAGTGACTATTTCTATGCTTGTTTGTATGCGTCTCCGACTGTCTCTTCGTCGGTTATCTGGAAGTGGTAAGAATCCAAGGGCATCACTCTGCTTCAAAAGGATGGAGGTTTGCCTTGTTCTTCACATCATAATCATGATGATTGCTTCTTTCACCGAGAGGCATCGGCTCCAGTGTGAGAACGAGGTCAACTGCATTAACCATATTGTTTGCTCCCTCAAGTTTGCCTTGTTCTTCACATCATAATCATGGTGATTGCTTCTTTCACCGAGAGGCATCGGCTCAGTAGCTAGAAAACGGAGGTCAACTTCCATTAACCATATTCATTTTACTCCCTCAATTTGTGCTCATGGGAACGTATTCGTTTTAAGGTAGCTAAACTCGAGTTCTTTTACGATCAACACCGAGAAGGCATGAAGTCTCGGACATCTTATTGATACAACTATGAGGGATCGAGTTTTTCTCAACGGCTTCCTTTTGTCAGCGGTTTCCGATATGCTAAAAGACATGATAATCAAGGATGGATCTTGAATAACTTCACCAAATCTCGTCTCGACTACTATTGTCGTTTTTTTGCAGTACTCAACTTCTTGAACTTCATTTTCTTCGGCGAAGCATCCAAGTTTTATGCGTACAAGCCCGAGTTTGGTTCGATGCATGTGCTTACGGAAGAACTGAAGGAGAAGAAAGAGTAAAGGCTGATAATCAAGAAGATATGGAAGGGTAGCTTGAGGAACAATGTTGAACAATATTGCATAGGTTATACTTGTTATGAATGATGGAAACATTAAGATAGGAAAATTTGTTAACCTAATCGTTAAGTTATAAGTAGACAATTGTTGTGAATTTTTAATATTAATCAATAAAGTTCCGTACTTCTCATATACTAATCCATTGAAATGCTATGTTGTTTTTGGGTATAATTACTTGTATTTATTGGTTGAATAAATCGAACAAGGTATTGTAAAATTCATTCTGAGAATTAACTTTTAACAATTTATTTCACTTAATTATTAAAAGTTACGTTTGGATCACTCAATTATTTGTAAGGTTACATTGGATCCTTAATTATTAAAGATTACACTTGGATCACTCAATTATGGGTAAGTTAAAATTTGGGTCACCAATTATTAAAAGCTACACTTGGATCACTCAATTAACGTTGAGTCATTTTCACCATTCATATTTGAAAAAATACATCATTTAGTCATTTTCTTCCAAATCATTTGTATACTCTAGATTAACACTAAGTACTTCATTTGAAATCATTAATTAATCTAATACATAAATTGATATGTATTTTTTTTAAATATGAAGGTGATCCAAATGTAATCTTACCCATAATTAAGTGACCAAGTGTAACTTTTAATATAACTTTTAATAATTAGGTGATCCAAAGTGTAACCTTACCATAGTAGGTGACCTCAGTTGTAATTTACCACTTAAGGAATCTAGTGTTAGGGTGTAAATGAATCGAGTTTGAGCGAATGAGGTTTTGTTCAGCGTTAGTTAGTATTCATTTCGTGTTAGTTTAAATTTTTAATATCGTATTGATGTTCGTTTATTTATTTTGAGGTGTTAGTTTGTTTTAAGCGTTTGCGAATATGTTAGTTTGCGTTTGTGGTATGTCGTTTATATATTCGCCAATATGTTTTATTTAAGGTTCTTGAATATGTTGGATTTGATGATGAATTTATGCATCTAGTCACAAAATTTCCTCAGTTTCTGATTTTGAAGCTACAAAATTCTCATGTAGCCTGGTAGCCCATAACTTCCACAATTATTTTAAAATGTAAAAGAAGTAATAAGCCAGAATCGCTTGAGCTTATAAGCGGGTTTGTTCATGAACACCATGAAATAAACACATCATTGTTCCTATTCATTCGCTTATTAAATGACTGCAGATTTTTGTTCATTTTCGTTTAAATGCTTGAACATAAACAAGCGGTTGCGAAACGATTAAATGAAACAGCTGTTTATTACGCTCCCCCATTTAGTGCATGTACCGGCTAGGCCATTGAATCGCAGATAGTAAACATCACTTTAGATTAAATTCTATCTACTTATTAAGCTTGAATCTTTTATCCTGTAGGTGAATAAAAAAAGAAAAAAAAATAGCCAATGACTTGGAAACCCCAGTCAACCCTAAGAACTAGCTAGAGCAAATGAGAGCTATAAGAGAGTGGAAAAACGCAGACTCCCCATAAAGGTCTAAAATAGGGTCAAACTAGTTCTCTTAATATAAGCTTAGTTGGTAGTTCTTCAATGGCGGTTGAACAAGGCATAGATGATTACCTCAGGACGGAACATGGATCTTAAAGGAAACCCGGTTCGTAGATCAGCAGAAGTGGATGGACTCTTATCCTTTGTTGGTAATTTCATCTCTTTTTCCACCTTTTGTTTGCCTACCACTAGTACAAATTATAATGTTAGAATTTGAATCTCAAAATTATTTAAAAGTAAATTTTAAGGTGATTAGACCGCATTTTTGTTGTTGTCATCCCCAAAGGCCCTTACTCATTTTCTTATCAAGCGATCCTTGATTTGGTTAGCGAGCTTGCCACCATTTTTTAGCTCTTAAACAGCGTTGGTAGCGGCTAATTTTTCAGCTTTTCATAATGTCGTTTGCCCCTCAGCGCCCGTTTACCTCCAATAGCAAGAAAGCCTAAGTTTAGGCGTTTATCTATGATTCATTTCTCTTTAAGTTACTTGAATTTATTTTTAAAGGTTGTAGTATATAATTTCTCTCTCTTTTATCTTGTTAATCTTTCAAGTATCTTATAAATTTGATTATATGTAATCTTTTATTTTTATACTTAAGTCGTTTCTTCTTTTAAACTTAATAAGTGATCACAATAAAAAAGATGATGCCGTACCAAAGACTAGTGTTAAGGCAACAATGTCGCCAGATGTGTGTATTTTTGTCAAATGGGTAACAAAAAGTATGAGCAAATCTTATTTTTATAATTCATTAAGATTATTAAAAAATGGAAAGTTGTTTCTTCATTTATCATATGAACCGCAAAATTAAATGATTCAATTTAAACACACTTATTTTTCTTTCCTTAAAATCAATCTTAAATCGATTGATTAATCATAGTAAAGTTTTACTATTTTAAATCTAGTAATATTTGTGACAAGTATCATTTCATTCTGAATTATTATTTAGTGTATACGCAGAAGGTCTCCGGCTCAATTAATGAGCTAAAGTTCATTTCGCACTGTTATTTCATGGACCCTGTACGTTTCTGTCATTGAACTACATCATAATTGAATTCAATCATATCATGCTCCCTTGGTTTATTCGAATTCGATTCGAATCGGAATACATAAACATATTTAACAATTGGCGCAGTGTATGAAGTGTTCAGACGAGATGGCGTATTATGGAATATCATCAAAATCTGGTCGTTTATCTGACCAGAAGCTCCACCAAGGCACAGTGAAGTCGAAGCCAACGAAAATGTGACCAACTGGGTGGGCTGTCTGGATGACCCCAATCTTGGGTGCCTATGTTGCCGATGCTCATCTCGGACGATATTGGACCTTTTTTCTGTGCCTGTACTATTTATATCTCTGTAAAAATGTCCTTTTCTTCTTGAAAATGTTTTATTAGTGTTCTAAAACATGCATGCCCCCATCTAAATTTCAAAGGAAACAAAAAAAATTTTTTAAGTTTTCATTTTAGCGGTATTTGGAGAGTTAATTATTTATAAAAGGGAAAGTTTTATTTATAAAGAATGCCATTTAATTTATATTTTTAATTTTTTTTTATACAAAACATATGGAAAAAATTTTAAAAAATTTTTGGGGGGTTTGAGGGGGTCCCTTCCAAAAAAGGGGTCCCTTTCATACATCAAAAACTTGTCTGGGGGGGGGGCAAATTTAAAGGGGAAAGGGGCCTTGTCAAATTTTCTAAAATTAAAGGCTTTTAAATTTAAAAAAAATAAATATTTGTTGGCTTGTGTGGTAAGTATTTGAATAAAAAAAAAGGGTATAATAAGACTAAAAACTACAAATCGAACAAAAGCATATGCCCCTTTTAAAGGGCCCCCCTTTTTGTCCCAAATTTTAAAAAAATTTAAAATTTAAAAAAAAAATTTAAATCCTAAACCGAAATTTTAAACCCAAAAAATACGTCTTACCCTAATTCCATAAACACTAACCAAACATTTAAACCCTTTAAAACTTGCCCTAAACCCCAAGCAAATTTTTTAATTTTGGGGGATAGAGGGCCGTGAAAAAGGGGGAAATTTTTAAAAAAGAAACAAAAACATTTTATTTTTTTAAGTTTATTTTACTTCTAATTTATAATCGTTTTTTTTTTCCCCCTTTTAAACCTTTTAATTAATTTTTTGGGGCCCCTTTTTGGACTCCATTGTGTGGCGCATTTTTCCCTATAAGAACCACCTGATCATGAACTAAATTGGGAACAATTATTATAGGTTTAATTAGTTTGTGCAATTTTTTAAAGGGTTTAAATTTTGTTTTAATTGGTTTTTGCAAAATTTTGTAGGTTTAACTTAGTTTTAAGTAGTTGGTTGGGTTTTAAACCGGTTAAATTCATTGATATAATATATAAAAAGGGTTTTGGGGGGGAACACGTTTAAAAAGGTCAATATCTTAAAAATTTTTTAAAAGGGGATATTTAATATATTTTATTTTGATTCCAAAACTTTATAATTTTTTTTCTCCTTAAATTAGGGTTTTTCAATAACATATATTCTTAACTTTATGCTTCAAAAGGGTTTTTGAAAGGAAGGAACCTCTTTTTATGTTAAATTAGAGTTCCCACTTTTTTTGTCACCTTCAATCTTGTCTGTCCAAAAAATCTACAAATTTTTGTCAATTTGCTAGAAAAATTCATTACATGTTTTAGTCCCAAAATTTGTATACCAACTTTGGATGGGAAAAAAAAATCAATAAGGTTACATTAGATATACTAATTTTAACTACAATATAAATTATATGATATTTTTAATATAATATAATATAATATAATATAATTTTCAAACTTTTTTAAAACCCAACAAAGGGTCAAGTAAAAGCGGATGATGTTCATCTTGGGGGCTAAGTTCAATTCTTTTTGCAAAGGTTTGTGTGCATTATCAAAGGGTTTAAAGTATTTATAAGCAGATACAATTTTAATCTCCTTTAGACTTTTAAAAAACATATAAAAAATTTATATACAATAAAATTATCAAAAGCTTCGATTAAAAGAATATAAGATTGGGGCGTTGAATCTTAATTTAGTTTCCTTGTTTTCAAATTTTTCTTAAATAAAATATTGTAGGGGTTAACTTATAGTTAAGTTTATTAAATTTAAAAATTTTTGAATGACTTTTTAAAAAAAATATTTTTTCAATAAAAAATTTTAATCATTTTAAAAATTTTGAATAAAATATAGTAAATAAACACATAATAATAAAAAATATGCTGAATTTTTTCAAACCCATTTAAAATTTTTTTATCATATCATATGATTTTATTAAGATAAAAAATTATATAAAAAATCGATCATGTACCTCATTAAAAATCTTCCCCAAACCAAGTTTAAAAAAAAATGCGACATAATCGTTTAAAAAACAAGGACCAAAAACATGACCTATTAATATAATTTTATAATAAACTTTTTTATCTTTAATATAAACTATTGTAATGTGATAATATAGTTTTCTTATATATTTTTTAAATATTGGGGGCTAAATTATTTAAAATTGTAGTATAAAACTAAAAAAATTCTTTCAATATAATTTCCATGTCAATAATTAATAAAATTAGAAAAAAAGCCCAAATTTTTTTAAAAAAAAATAGAATAGTTATTCCCAAAACCTTAAAATCAAAAAACGGGAAAATTTAAAAACGAGTTGGGGGGTATAAAAGCTTTTTTATTGGGGTCTTTAATTTTTTTAAATTTTTTTAATTTTTATTTTATGATTAATTATAATTTTTTCACAAAGATTTCTAAAAAGTCTCTATATAAAAATTTAAAAAATAAAGATTAAATTTTAAAATTTTTTAACTGCTAGGGTTTGTCAAAAATAAAACTAAATAAAAATTAGTAAAAAAGACCAATATTTTTAAATAGAAAATAGTAAAAAAAATCAATTTCAAAATCAAAAGTATAACAACTAAGATTTAAATTTTGAAATAATATATGATCCATAGTATATTTTTTTTGAGCCTTTACCCCAAAAATGCATTTAAAAAAAAATAAAACAAAAAAGTCCCCAAAAAATTAAATTCAAAAAAGTAGACTATAAATTACTCATGTTTAAACCCCCCTTACAAATTTAGTGTTTCTTCTTTTTTTAATTTTTTTTGATAAGTTCGATTTTTATTGCCCAAAAAAAACAACAAAACCTTTACAAGAAATAAAATTTTTCCCCATAACCCCATATAAGTATACCCTTTCACATAATGAATTTAGTGCTATCCTCTTTTCTATACATTCTTTTGCATTTT
>JAGYYJ010001608.1:0-10075 GCA_019671005.1 Hibiscus mutabilis
ACTTTAAATGTTGCTAAAAGTTTGTTGATGTCATGCTTATGTTGATATGTGCCTTAAATCTCTTTTTGGATGTTGAGTTGGATGGTTCTTAGGAAACATGCCTATAGGTTTACCTTGTTGATTACCATTGATGCCATGATATCTATGCTTCCATATCCTAGTGGTCATTAGAATGTCTTTTGTGGGTTTGATGCTTGTATGATGTTTTAAGTGTGTCGTTTTGTGAGTTAGAGTGTTTGGGGTTGATTTGGCTTTGTTTAGGAAGGTTCCAAAGTGTCTGAAATATGTATTTTCTTCTAATTTGCAGGTAAGTTTGAATCCATATGAACATGTTTCGAAACCTTTTAACAATGGTTTCAAAATCGGCCCCAAGGTTTCGAAACCAAGAGGTCAATTTAGGCTACTGGAAATAGTTTCGAAACCAAGAGGTCAATTTTGCCGATGTACTCTTTTTATACTTTTATGTTTTCTTAATTTTAGTTGCATTACTTGAGGATAAGCAATGAGCTAGGTTTTGGAGAGTGTTAACTCGTAAAAAGTACTAATTTTTATGCATATTTTACAATACTTTTGCTTGTCTTTAGGTATATATGTTTTCATTTAGTTGTTAAAACCATGCATTTGCATAAGGAGTTGTTCTTTTGCCAACGTGAAGGGTTGTTTTGTTGGCATTGATGCAAGCTAGGAGTAGGGCAGGCTTGGCAGAGCAGCGTAGGAGCAGGAAAAAGTAGAAGAGAATTGCCAAGTCACAGTTGGCAAGGTTGGACCAGAGATTGCCAAGCTCGATTGACAAAAATTGAAGTTTGATGCCCGGTCAAAGTAGCCGTTGAACCCATTACACGTCAGCCTTAAAATTCAAAAGAAGATAAGAGGATAACACACTTTATCCTAAGTGAGGAATCAAATTTCAAATTCAAACCCAGTGTAGGGTTTTCCATGCGTTCCAATTTGAAATTCGAGAGTGAAAGAGGAAGCTAGAGGTCGTGTGGTTCGACCATCTTAGACTGAGAGCTCTGGAACACTCGAAGGGCTACATCAACCGATCTCATTCTTGCATATTCTTTTAGTTTTATTTTTATTTAAGTGATGATTTTGAGATACGATAATATTTTATGGATGGATCCCCCAACCATGAACAAAGCTTTTACAGTTGGTTGGGATGTTTGCGATTAACACTCAGTTTATGTTTAGTTTTTAATAATTTGAATGCCTTGGCATGGCTAGTGCTTAGTTTCCCTAAATTCTTTTCCATACGACAATTGGCATCGTTTGTTTATTATGTCTTAATATCTTAACAGACTTGAGGGGTGATGATTAGTTGCCAGGTACTAAGGAGAGAAACTTCGACAGAAGATGTTCAAGTAGATGAGCTTACTTCAGAAGTGAATCTACCCCTTAGGAGTATAGATTGAAACTTAATTAAGTTAATTAATGAAAAACTTCACTATAGACGTATAGGGGTTTTAGCATGGTTAACTTAGGGTATTGTCATCGACAGAGGCAATGTCATTCTTAAAATCTGCTCGGCAATAAATCCAAGCCAGGACATTATCAACAGCTGGCATAGCTAACGTAAAATCCAAGCATCCCTTGCCAATGCTCATCACCCATTTGAATACTTCTTTTTGCCAAACTGTTTTCACTTTCACTGCATTCTTTTAATTATTATCTAAAACAGAAATTCTAATAAATCCAAACATTTTTGATTCCTTTAACAAGTAAACCATTAAACAATTAAATTCTTGGTCAATCCATGTGAATACGATACTCAACTTACCGCTGTATTACTTGCTGACCGTGTATACTTGCATGCAATATACTCACTTTTTGCATTATTTCTTATATATTTATACTATATTTTCAATCTTTTCCCAAGCATTAGCAAAGTTGAAAATTGTCATTCCCGTGTGGCTGAGTTGTCGATCAGGAATTAAAGCCAGGTGTATCAATGGAGATGTGAGACTCTTGTCATCATCATGTATTGATCGGATGTCATCCTTTCTTGGTCGATTGCTGAAGTCTGAATTTGTAATAGGACATTCTGTGATAGGAGGAAGAATCCCAGCCTCACACCATTTTATGACTTTTTACATAAGCATGGTTTTCATAGTTGGTGTAAGTCTTAGTCTGACCCAGTTGTTGAATTCATTTGCAATCAATTCCTTATATCTGCACACTTGCATGTTTGGACTCTTGGATTTGGCAAAATGCCAATTTATAAAGTGTTATTCTTCCTCATCAGCTGTGCGCATAGTTTCATCTGCTAGGTCTTCTTTGCTGTCCACGAGTTGGTAGTCTTCATATTCCTCCATGTACTTAGGTGTACTGAAGATATTGAATGTTATCTTCTCGTCGTTCATCTTCATGGTGAAGTTTTCATTCTCGCAGTCGACCACAATCCTCCGGTGGCTAAGAATGGTCTCCCTAGAATGATGTGAGCATTATCATCAACTTCACAGTCAAGGATGATAAAGTTTGCATAAGTCAAACTTATCTACCCTAACAAGCACATCTTTAATTCTGCCCTCAGGTCAGATTTGAGATCGACCGACCAACTGATAGATTACTGATGTAGGTCTTGTTTTTCCCATCCCTAATCATTTAAACACAGATTTCAGCATCAAGTTCATGCTTGTGCCGAGATCACATAAAGCACGTCAGAATAGTTGTGGTAAATATAGAACATGGAATGGTGAAGCTGCTAGGGTCCTTTATCTTGGGATGCAAATCACTCAGCACATCCAAAAACTTGCCCATGGTGATTACAATTTCAAAATCACTCACATTCTTCTTTTTTATCACGATCTCCATTAAAAACTTTACATATATAGGCATCTAATCGATGGCCTCTAGCAAAGGGACATTGATATGCAACTGTTTAAGCATCTCTAGAAATTTTTGGTACTGAGTATCTTGTTTTTTAACTTTCAATCTTTGAGGGAATGGAAGGTGGTGGCATAGGATCGTTTGAGGCTTATTGGATGCAGGTGCATCCTTAATCTTGTCTTCCTTGCATCAGTAGCAAGGTCACTCACTGTATCAGACACATGAGTTGGTTTCTTTGGTGTAGGAGCGTCGATGGATGGCTTGCTTGGAGTAGTATCTACAGGAGAGCTTCCCCCAAACCTGGCTTCTATCCTCAATTATATGCCACTACAAAGAGTGATGGAATTGCATTGCTCTACATTAAAGGCCTTAGTGACTTTAGTATCACTAGGTAATCCGCTAGGTGCTCTCATTTTCAATATCTGGGCAATCTTCCCAACTTAAGTCTCCAGGGACCTTATTGAGGCAATGTTGTTTTGCATGATCGATTACTGGTTTTGCAACATGGCAGTCTGCTTTGCGAGAATGTCATTGTGATTCTTCAAGTGGGCTGCTTGATCTTGCATAATGACATGGGCAGTTTCCATAAATGATTGATAAGAATTATCAAAAGAATTAGAATTGGAGTTAGAAGCTCCCTAATTATGCCTCTATGTCTTTTAGAATCTATGAGGTTCAGTTGATGTAGCTGGTTGTGCTCCTGAATTTCCTTTATTACCTCCCTAACAAAAATTTAGATGTTGTCGCCACCCAGGGTTGTAGGTGTTGGAGTAGGGATTGTTGTTACGATTTGATTTCCCTACATAGCATCCAGATTCTTGATGGTTTGGGCATTCATTCGAAAATTTTCCCCATCACAATGCTCGCATGTGTATTACACCGCCTTTGCATCATGGACATTGGAGGTTCCTTGCATGTTCTTAAGTATATTAGTGATGGTAGAGAGCATAGTTGTAACAATCTGGGACTCATCTAACTAAAGTTTTCCAGTTGCTTTAGGTTTAGGCCTCAATCTCCCTCGGGGGAACTGGTAGTTGGCTTTGTCTATCATGTCAAGTGTCTTAAAAGCCTCATCAGGTTCTCTATCGAGCAAAGTACCGTTAGCTGACGAGTCGATCATCATCCTTGTTGGTTTATTGATGCCAATATAGAACGTCATGACTTGTAGCCAATCTGTGAATCCAAGGATCGAGCACTTCCATGTTAGATCTTTGTATCTATCCCATGCTTCATACATGGATTCATCATCATATTATTGGAAAGAGATGATGTCGCTTCGCGTATGGGTGTGCATGTTTGGTAGATCATATCGGTGTAGAAACTTACTGCACAATTTTTGCTAGGATGTAATGGATCCTAAGGAACAAGTCTTCAACCATGCTCTGGCTTGATCTCGCAGTGAGAAAGGAAATAGCTTGAGTCGCAAGGCATTGGGAGGTATTTATGGTTGCCTCAAACAATCACAGACTTCCAAGAAAGCTTGGATGTGCTCACGAGCATCTTCTCTTGCAGATCCTCCAAATTGTCAAATGTTGTTGAACATGTTGAACATAATGGGCTTTAGCTCAAAGTGGGTCGTCCCTAGATTAGGTACCACAATCTGTGGATCGAGGTTGTTAATGGCAGGCTCAATGATATCTCTAATGAATTTCTGGGCCTGATAGGCGGTGGATCCTCTTGGCCATTAAGTCTTGCTCTATCACCGTCTTGCCCATTTACTAGAATTACGTGGGTTCTCAATGTTGTTCCTTGGTGGAAACTCTTCATCATCCTCCATTGTCTTGTTCTCCCGTATAAGCCCCTAAAAGTTTTTTTGATTTCTGGATTGAATGAAAGAATAGGTTCTTTGGTTGACCTTTTGGTCATGCATTGGAACGTACATGAGAATAAAAACAAAAATTAAATGCAATAAAAAAAAGTCCCAAGTGCAACTACAACGTAAGTATCAATTGCCAATCCCCGACAACGACACCAAAAACTTGATCCTTGTCGAATAGTGATGCACTTCAGAGCAAGTATACTCGTCGTATCAAGTAATAAAGTGAGAGTAGAGTGTCAAACCCATTAGGATTGGATTGATAAATACAAATTTATCTTACTTAGGGATGTGTTTGCATGTATTGTTGGATGTCGGTTTAAGTAAAACTAATTTAATTAATCTAAAGATAACAAAAATAAAGATAAACAACTGCAGCGACTTAACAATTAACTATGGAGGTTGGGATTATTGCTAAGTATATATGATTGATTACCCATCTCAATGCTATAGCAACGGGCAATACATGTCTGCGTAAACCCTAAGGTTCTTCATCTACTCGACATGATTTTCTAATGAACTTCTAACTCTCTCGATGCCTAAAAGTTAATAACTTTGTAATTAAGGTTATACATGTCCGTGTTAACCCTAACTACTCTATTATTTTTTCAAGAACTACCTTTTAGTCATTGAAACCCTAAACTTATATCTAAGCCAGATTAAGACTAAGTTGACAACTTAGCCCCTACTATTCATGTTTGTATAACTTAACTCTCTCGAATATTAAGTCATAGATCAATAGTTAATAGGTCTCTCTCGAATAAGCTCTTACGATTAACTACGCATTAGGTACATGAACATAATAGATGAGGATAAAAACAACTAAAGCATTGAAATATAATAATCAAAACATAAAATCATGGGACGCAATAATCCCAACTAAAAAGTTTAGCTCATGTCTGAGCGTAAAGCAACCATAATTAAAAGTATAGTATGTTAGTTTATCAAGAAAAGGAAAAGAAATAAGCCAAGCGTCCTTGACAAAACTCCCTTTATGCCGTCCAACTGTGCTACATGCCTCCTTTCTCGTTAGCCTCTCTCAATGGCTTCGTTCGTTAAGGAGAATCGTCTAGCTTCACCCCGGTGGTTCTTTGCAAGCTCAGACTAGGACTGTCGTCTGAATTATGCTCTCTATCGATCGATCTCTCTTGATTAGTGTCTAAGTATTCTTATATAAGTGGTGAAACTAGGGCTTTAGTACCCTAAAGTTGTGCGACTTCATTAAAGAAAGCCAATTTTTCCCGCTTTATTAAATGTTACGTATCGGTGAGAAAGTTCACATAGGCAAAGATAGATTCATCTTTAACTCTTTATGCCTCGTCAGCTCCAACCATGCAATCTACTCCTCTCCTGCTCTAACTATCCTCCAGCATCCACCACATACACCACAAAGTACCACCTTCCCGTGAAAAGCACCAATATATATGAAAATTTAAGAACATGTAGTGTAACTTCTCATGTACATGCAAATATGTACATTCTAACCTATATGCAACCTAAATGAGCTTGAAAACATGCAAAATACCAAGATTAAGGGAATATGAAATAGAACATTTATACACTCGTCAACTTCTGCTTGTTTGCTTTGTAAGAAACAATCGTTGAGTTGAATCCTTTATGTGCACTTATAAAAAGTGGCGAACGCTCAATCTTTGTTTACTTCTTCTTGCTTTCTTTGCAAGCGGTGATTGTTGAGCTGATTCATTTATGCGCACTTCTTAAAAGTGGTGGACGCTTAGATGATAAAGTTTTATTTCTGCTCGCTTACTCTGGAATTGGCGATCATTGAGCTAATAACTTTATGTGCACTTCTTGAAAGTGGCGAAGCTCAGAAGATCTTTGTTTACTTATGCTTGCATGCTTTTGAAGCGGCGATCATTGAGCTGATTCCTTTATGTGCACTTCTTGAAAGTGGTGGACGCTCAGAAGATCTTTGTTTAATTCTGCTCGCTTGCTTTGGAAGCGGCAATCATTGAGTCGATTCCTTTATGTGCACTTCTTGGAAGTGGTGAACGATCAGATGATCAATTTTTATTTTTGCTCGTTTGCTCTAGAAGTAGCAATTATTGAGCTGATTCTTTTATGCGCACTTCTTGAAAGTGGCAGACTCTCAAGCAATCAAGTTTTATTTTCACAAAATAATTTACGAAATACATAATATAATCAAAATTTTACTAACGTTTTTGCATTGGATAACCAGTAGTGTTTCGAACATAATTTTTTTAGGTGTCTGCATTCCATGTTCTTGGGATTTCTTTTCCATCCAAGTCAACGAGCTTGTACGCCCCAAATTCGATCACCTTGCAAACTTGATATGGCCCTTCCCATGTTGGTGCCATTTTCCCCTCTCGGTTGGCGGTTTGTTGGCCTCTGCGTTCTTTAGCACAAGATCACCTGGTCGAAATTGCTTGTTGTTTACGCGTGAATTATAGTATTTCACAACAACTTGATTCTTTGCTTCCACCATTATCTCTAATTCATTTATGTTTTCTTCAAGCATGTCGAGATGCATTCGCAAGGCTGTGCTATTTGTATCGACGTCGTATTGTATGGTCCTATATGTTGGTATATTTATATCTGTTGGTATGACTGCTTCTGCACCATATGTGAGATTGAATGGTGTTTCTCCTATTTTAGGATAATTATGGGTTTAATACAAGTATCTTTGCACCTGTGAGGGGGATACAGATAATACGATAACGTTACTATGAGTACATGTTTATTGCGTTTGTTACCTGTATCGGTGTGAGAGGTTGTTCACAACGCCCATAATATTCCTGTTAGCTCCTCCACCCATGCTCCATTCGCATCACCAACTTCTTTTTAAGTGCGAACATTATTTCCTTGTTGACCGCCTCAACTCGATCATTCTTCTATGGTGGTTTAACTAAGCTATGGGCCAAAGCGATGTGATAATCTTTGTAGAATTCTTAGAACCTCTTCTGGAATTGAGTCCTATTATCTGTGATTACTGTGTGAGGGGTGCCAAATCTACAAATTATGGACTTCCATAAGAAGTTTTTCATCTATTTTTCTGTAATCATCGCTAGTGGTTCTGCCTCTACCCATTTGTTGAAATAATCCACTACGACTACCAGATATTTTCGTTGGCCTATTGCTAATGGAAATGAGACCAAGATGTCGATACCCCAAATTGCAAACGGCCAAAGGCTTGTGATTGATTTGAGTAGGTTTGTCGATTATATTGGGACTGAGGCAAACTCTTGACATGGTACGCACTTGCTCACCAATTCCTTAGCGTCTATTCACATTGTGGGCCAGTAGAAGCCTTGTCTAATTGCTTTCTATGCTAAGGAATGTAAACCTAGATGATATATCCCACCTCTTCATTGATTTCTTACAGTACATACTTAGCCACCTCAAGTCCCAAACATTACAAAAATGGTTGTGTAAACCCTCTCTTATATAAGACATCATTGATAACGGTGTACTAAGTGGCTCGTCGCATTATTTTGAGTCGTTGGGTACTATATCTTTGGGTAACACCCTTATTTTGATGTATACCGCAATCAAAGTCATACATGTGTTATCTGTATCAAGTTGACACACTTGGATTTCCTCTACAAAAGAAGGATACTCTCTATACTCCATTAAAAATCTGCCCCACCTTTGTATCTCGAGCATTGTTGCCAATCTTGCTAAAGCGTTCGCTCTGGCATTATCCACTCGAGGTATTTTTGTTATGCGATATTGATTGATGTATGGTAACAATCTTGTATTATGGGAGATTAGTCTTGCAGAATTTAATCATATGTGAAATAAAATGTTCGCAATCAATATAATATGAAAGGAAATATGTATTTATTGTAACCTTTCACCCTCTAATAGTATTTGAGGAGTGTTTCATCATGGACCTCAAATTCACTTGATAACTACTTAGCCATTAACTGGGAGTCGGTCAATACTTGCAATGCACTTACTCTAAATCTAGTTGTGAGCTCTAGTCATGCTATCACAGCTTCATACTCTACTATATTATTGGATAAAGTGAACAAGAAACTGAGAACATATTTCCATTCTTTCTTTGTGTTGGGTACACTTAATAGCACACATGCTCCTGCCCCACTGACAACCACCGACCCATCAATGTACAAAGTCCAAGACTAGGTACTCTTGATATGTTCTTCCTCAATCTGGGAGAGTTGTTGTTGTACTTCTTGAGCCTCTCCACTGATATTAACACTGTCAGCAAATGGAATCGTTGCTTGTTTTACAAATGTACACTCTGCCACAAAATCGGCTAACACCTGAGCCTTGAACATCTACCTTTCTTAAAACCTCTTTGAAAGGTTGGTCTGTTAAAATAATTACTTGAAGTGCTTGAAAGTAATGGCAAAGTTTTCTGGCCACTATTACTAAAGCAAAAACCAACTTTTCTATTCTCATGTACCTCTTTTCTGCTGGTTGTGAGACCTTACTGATGTGATAAATTGGCCTTTAAACGTCCTCCTCCTACAAGACCATTATTACCGCTACAGTTTCATCAGTGGCTGCCAAGTACTTGAGTAAGATCTCTCCCTTTAGGTACTACCAGCATGAGGGAACTGGCCAAGTATTGATTTAATTGGTCAAATTCTTCTTGACATCCTTTTATCCACTGAAAATGATCTTTCAAAGCTTTGAAGAAAGGGAGGTACTTATCTACTAACCTGGACACAAATCTATTCAATGCAACCATCTTGCCATTGAGCTTCTAGGTATCCTTTATGTTTATCGAGGGTGTCATATCTAAGACCTCTTTTATCTTCTCTGGATTTTCTTCGATACCTCTCTCTGAGATTAGAAAACCTAGAAACTTTCCAGCCCCCACTGCAAATGCGAACTTTTCGGGATTTAGGCGTATCTTATATAAGCGTAGAATATCAAAGACTTCTTTTAGGTCGACCAAATGTTGCTCAAAAGAAATGCTCTTGGTTAGCATGTCATCTACATAAACTTCCATGTTTATTCCTATTTGATGGTGGAAAATTTTATTAACTAACCTTTGGTACGTTTCCCCCGTATTCTTTAGTCCGAGCAGTTCACTTTGTAGCAGTACAGGCCATCGTCAGTGATGAAGGCCGTTTTTTTTGTCCTCGTTCACCATTGTGATTTGATTGTATCCAAAGAAAATGTCCATAAAGCTCATCAACTTATGTCCCGCAGAGGCATCCACTAATTTGTCGATGGATGGAAATGGGAAACTATCTTTGGAAAATGCTTTTTGAGGTCGGTGAAGTCTACACACATTCGTCATCTACCATTGGACTTCTTCACCATAACTACATTCGCCAACCATTGTAGGTACCTAGCCTCTTCGACAAAATCTGCCATAACTAAATTTTATGTTTCCTGTCTAATGGCTTGCACTTTTTTTTGAGAATTTTCTTCTTTTTTGTCGAATAGGATTCAATGCTAGATCAACATACAAAG
>JAGYYJ010001404.1:0-10220 GCA_019671005.1 Hibiscus mutabilis
ACTTAATAGGTCCAAAAGTCAGATCCGAGATCCGATTTGTTAACTCAAAATTCAGGTCGTTACAACGTCACCCCTATGTTAGGTTTTAACGGCATGTGACTTAATTGATATCATTTAAATAGTTTACTGATTTGAATGACAAAATTGAAAGATTGGTGTTCAAATTAAAACATTTTCCATAACTGAGTGGTCATTCATGTAGTTTACCCAAAATAATATGACCAATTACATTATATTATAAAGTATTGACATAATTTAGTGTAAGCATAAAATCCTAGGTATTTGATTCGAGTCTAGGTGACACCAAGTTTAGGTAACTTTTTGGGGTTAACAATTTCTTTAATGGTATTTTCTTTAAATCATAGATTAACCCAGGGTTAACAGTTTCTTTAATGGTATTTTCTTTAAATAAGAGATTAACCCAGGGTTTAGGGTTTGAGTTTGAGGTTTAATTTTATATATTGTTTAGGGTTTAAGGTTTATAGTTTAGGATTTAGTTATATATATGATTTAGGGTTTGAAGTTTAGTTATATATAAGGTTTAGGGTTTGGGGTTGGGGTTTAGCTATATATATTATAAATAATAATTTAGTTTCGTACTATAAATTATAAAGTTAATATATTTATAAAATATATTATAAAATTATATCATGAGATAAATGACATGAAGTACAACTGCAATTTTATTTATATACTATCTGCGTTAAGATTTTATCAAGTCTTTAAATTGGCCTAATGGCATGTGTAATCCTTTTATCCTAGGTGTTTTGAGTTTGAGCCTCGTCAAACACAATTTTTCTGATTTTTTTCTAATAAAACAACGTCGTTTTGACTTTTATCTTAGGCATCAAAACAATGTCATTTTATATTTAACGGGTCATTATAGTTTAACGGCGGAGTGCTTGGATTGAAGCCAAAAATAAAGTTCAATAGTATAATAGTATCATTTTATAATTCAATGGTATTTTGGATACAAAGATTTAAGTTTAGTGGCATTTCATGTAGTTTACCCTAAAATGTTAAAATGAATTTAGAAGAAGGATTTCTCCATTCTAGAAGATTTTCAGCTACAAGAGGGAATTGAGTAGAAAATTAGATTGTGATGTGGCTGCTATGCTTTTGAGTTGGTATTGATGTTAATGTGTTTAAATGAGGTGTATGAAGATTTGGACTCGGAAGAAGAAAGCTAAGGCAATGTTGGGTAATATATGCGTAAGGCTGGAATTTCTCTGGATGTAAAATAATGAAGTCAAACAAGTCTACTTATAGGGAGAGATAAAAAAGACATTTGAATTAATTAGAAGTACTATTCCAATTAAAATACAAATATGCTAGCTTTAAAATAATCACACCCTATATTATTTTTAATCAGATTCATGGAAGCAAACTACAAGTCTGTGGCAAATCAAATTCTTTTGAATTTTAAATACAAATTTGTCGCCTAATTTCCTTGACAATTTATTTGAAATTGTTTCTTAGGCTTCCTGATAACTATAAAATATTCACATATCTTCTTTTAGTTTATATTTCTGCTTTATTTGTTTATATTTCTGCTTTATTTGTTTATATTTCATGCATTTTATTTTTTTAGTGTAACACACCAAAATTCCCTAATTTAGAAACTCTAATTTTCAAATCTCTAAATTCAAAACCCTAAGATTTGGGAATTGAAATTTGAAAACCTAATTGAGAAATTTGGAAATTGATTGATCCAAAATCGATTTTAGTGCCTAATTGCATAAAAGTAGAGTATTTGTGATCATTTTGAAATGAGGGTAACTTTTAGAGGTCATTATGGAAACCCTTAACCTTCCTAGTGACCCATTTGAAATTAATCCAATAATTGTTGTATGTACTCTCATAAAACCCTTTCAGCCTCTCGTTCATTTCTCTCGAGAATAACATGTCCCCACCTTTGTGTCCCGATCAAGATCCTATCAACGACCATCCGTCCTTCGACCGTTTCTCACACCGCAACTACCATCGTTTTCCCCATCATCTCGCGAAGAAACCCCATACGTCTGATTATCATCTCCAATCATCGTTTGTAAGCACCAACGTCAAGAAAACCGTTTGGATTTCTACTCCTACTTGCGCCGCCGCCGTCCCCTTCGCCATATTCGTGTGGGTAAGCCCCGGATCCTCTTATTCCGTGTTTAGTCTGGAGTTGCATCAACCATTTTTGGATTGTGATCCTTGTTGTCGTCTTTGTTGTGGTGGTGCCATTTTCATTATTGGCTCTTTTGTCGCTGCCGTAAGCGTCGGTTCATTACTGCGCCGCCGTTCTCACCGCCGATTTCTCCTTCGTGTTTGCTGTTTGGTAAGCTAAAAACTTTTCTTTGCTTGTGTTTTTGAGGTTCCGACTGAGTTGAGGGTAAGAACGATCGTGGGTCACCATTGTCGTATACTGTGCTGGCTGTCGCCACCATTTCGTGTTCACCGTCGCCTTGTTGTTCTGCCATCGCCGCCGTAAACGGGTCTTAAAACCCTAGTTTCCTTGATCTGATGAAAAGAAATATGGAGGTTGGGCTGGGTTGAGTGGGTTATGCATGTGATTGGGCTAAGCCCAATTATGAAACCCTGCCCAGATTTGTTTGTGTGAGGCCTGATATCTGTGTGAAGCCCAAATTGAGTGAACCCATTTGTGAACCAATCTGAACTGGTTGTGTAAGTTAAATCGAATTGTGTGAATCGGCCGAACCGAAATAGTGAATCGGACCAGTAATCTAAACCAAACCAAGCCTTGAACAGAACCAAATTTATCAGATCAAACCAGCTGAGCCGACAAAACCGATTTTGACCTTGGACCTATTAACTGATCTGTTGACCTTTGACTGAGTTTATCGTGGACTTTTGACCTAGTTGATCTTTGACCAATCAAATCAACGTTGACTTTGGACCGTTGATTTTGATTTTGACCATGGTTAACTTTGACCGTTGACCAAAGTTGATTTTCTCGGACAACATTCACTTTGACCTTTTTCAACGTCTTGAGTTTGAAATTACTACTCGTTTCGTCAAATTTGAACTCGAAAGTCTCATTTTTTATTTACAAGTATTTGTACTTAGAATCTGAAAAGTTGTAAATTTTGGAATCTAATTCAAAATATTTCTTTGTTCAGGTGGTTACATCTCTAAGGTCGATGAGTTACCTCTACTTGTTTAGATTGGCTATGCATGTTCTTTGATGTCTATGCATGAGTATGCCTTCATATTAGTTTTTATGTTTATAGATGGTGGCTTAGTGATGGTGTTAGGCATGATATAGAGATCTTACCTCATATGTTCTAATTCAACAAGACTTGAGAGCGTAAGACACGTCCTTCTCAATATTATGCATGTTCTTTGATGTTTATGCATGAGTATGCCTTAAGATTAGTTCTTATGTTTATAGTTGGTGGCTTAGTGATAGTTTTAGGTCTAACATAGAGATCTTACCTCCTTAGTTGTAAAAAGCGCGCTTGAGGCTTGAGGTGCAGAAGAAAACACCCCCAAGGGTTGAGGCAGAGCGAGGTACAGGAGGCGCGCGCCTCGGAGGCTTTTCGCCTGAGACGTGAGGCGAGCGCTTTTGCGCCTTTTGTAGTTAGGAAAAAAATCTAAAAAAGAACAGGCAAAGTCGGGTGAAGAAGAAGAACAGTGGATTGGTTTTGAAGAAGAAGAAAAGTAGCGTTTTGATTTTTGAACCTGCTATTTACTTTTTAATATTTATTTCTATTTTTTTATCATTTATGTGGCAGACCTTGAACCCATCAAAATTAATTAATGGTCAAAAATACCCCTCCTCATAAGTACTTCAAATCAAATATCTCAAGTCTAAGATCGTCTTTTCACATCCAAAAACAAATTCTTCTTCATTTCTCTATCTTACCAAAATATCCTACAAGAATTCATGATTCACGTGAAATAGTTTTTTTTTCAAAACAAATTAAGATTTTTTTTCTATTATTATTATTATTACCCAATACTTATTCTAGATTAAAAAGTTAACATTAATATTATTTTTAATATAAATCAATATAATAAAATAAGATTTATTCACTTATTTAGATAAATAAAATGTTGAAATTATATATTTAAATATTATAATTTATTAATATTTTAATATAATTATTTTTAATAGTTTTAAAATTTACATATAATTAAAATATTTTAATCTTTTAGTATTTATAATATAATTATCATAATTTTAAGTACAAAATATGCTATAGGCTGATTTATAAAATTTTAGGATAAAGAGAGCGCCTCACCTACGAAAGGCGAGCGCCTTCGCCTCACGTCTCGCGCCTCGGCTCCGAGAACCTTTTGTGCCTCAGGCCTTTTAAAACCGAGCTTACCTCATATGTTCTAATTCAGCTAGACTTGAGCGTGAGATGCGTCCTTCTCAACATTAGAGCTTCTGCCCGCTAAATGTGTGTTTCTTACTGTATTACATACTTGTGTAAAATGAGATTTTTACATCTTGCGTGATTTATTTTGTGCTAAGATTTGTGAAAGTTTTCAGATATCATGCACAACATATCGAATTGTTTTTAACTAAAAATTAGATTTACCAAATTATGATATTTCAGATTTGCAAAATTGTAAAACATCATATTTATAAAATTGTACAATTTGAATTTTAATAATTCGAGTTTCGGATGAGATCTCAGATTTTATAATCAGTGTCATATCATTGTGTCCAGGGATTGGGATTGTATGGGGAAGTTCAGTGGTTTCACTCTTCGGGTTGAATTTTGCTTCAAATAAGTGATTTCACCCTTCGAACTAAGTTCCACTTCAGATGGTGTAAATAGAGAGTAGTTCTGAGGAATCTTACTCTTCGGACGATGTATCAGAGATTGGTATTGAGTTTTCATGTGCATCACACATCATGGCATTATGATTCAGATTTAATGTGTTTTCAAAAATATTTATCAAAAAAACAAAAATATTGTTTTGTTTTGTGGTTGCTTGCACTTTAGAGACACACAAAGCTCTTTAGCTTACACCCCATTTTTCTTTCTCATTTAGGTATACTCAGGCTCTTAAGCAATTCGGTATTTAGAGCATCTCGCTTTAATTTAAATACTTTTATCATTGGGTATGAACTCTCTTTGATTATTTCATACTATTGTTTAATATTAATTTGGGATATTTATGTAATTTAGACTTTGAGACTATTTATAATTTGGGATTTTATTAGATGCACACATTTATGGATTGTTTTTAGATATTTTATCAATTATCATAACATTATTTAAAAGATTGAGTTTTATAATAACTGGAACATTTATTGAGTTTACTTAATCAATTACCTTGAATTATAAATTATTTTAACCTAAAATTGTTTCTTGAGGGAACAGTTTTTAACGTTGACTTTTTAAATTTGGTATTTTCTCCTAAGTCGGGTTTAGGGATTATATTTAGAGGTATCAAAGCTAAGTTCAACCCTCGGATTGTAAGGCTCACAATTGTTGTTTTCAAAACGGTTTTGACTTTTGCATGCGTCTCGAATATTTAGGATAAATGAATTTTCTGAAAAACTTGTTGCGTTTTTGCTTGTTTTTTACGAAATTATTTTCAACGTGTTTTAAATTCGAGACTCTAATATTGAATCTAAATCTAAATAATTACCTTCTGAAGATAGTTACGATGTAAAAGTTCTAATTATTATAGAATCTAAATCTAAGTCTAGGTTATTACCTTCTGTGGATAGTTACCATCATCAATAGTCTTTGATAAATATTCGATTTAAACGTTAGTAGAATAATGAATAACAGAGGCCAATCAATTGTCGTAACATCATTTTATTCACTCGTTTATTAACCATACGCACACAAAACCTTTCTTAAATATTGTTTTAAATACACCTACAAATTGAACAAAATATTTCCATCATTTAAGCGTTTTTATTTTGTGAGAAATTTGAAGTATAGGCACGTAATGATTATTAAGATATCAAAACAGAGAAATGATGCATATACTAACTCAAAGTTACAAACATAACGATGAGTAGAGAAGTGACACCATAAGAAGCCATTTTGTAGTTATTGAGAGATGAAAGTAAAGTTCGATTATATGAAGAATATAATATGATGATGTTCAAAGTGTGATGTGTTTTGGGCATTTTGTAGATTAATTTTAGGTCATTTTTAACCCACTATGGCATTAATATTATGCACTTGGTAGTAGGTAGGGATTTACTTACCAATTGTGTAGCAAAATAAAATAGAAAGAATCAAATAATAGATTTTGTATTTTACTTTAAATATCACATATGGCAACAAGTTTAAAGCATATTCAGTTATATAGGTTAGATATAGTTACTATATATATTTAGATTTTTATGTTTTGCAATTAGTTGAATGTAATATATTAAATGGTAATTTATAGGAAATAAAAAATATTTATCATAAATGTTTATAAAATGTTAATGAGAATAATATCTTTTTAGAGAAGAAAAATAATGAATATTTTTTATTTTTAACTTATATATTAGGTGTAGAGCGAGTCGGATTAACCAGGGCATGGTTCGTTCATGAACCCATGGGTGACACGACCCATGCCTCATTTTCGTTTTCTTTATTTATTTTTATTTACATTTTGGATAAATTGTGTGTTTGAGCCTTTTGCTTTACTAGTTGCTACAAATTAGTTCTTTTTGCATAATGATTCGTTCTTGTCACCTACTAATTTTTAATATTAATATCCTTATTTTTATTATTAATATCCTTATTATTTCTTATTAATATTTTTCTCTTGTATATTTTTAAACCATCATGCATTAACAAACAATGTTTACTTCGCATTATAAATTATGACATTTTTGTTGTGTTACAGTGATCCGGAAGGTAGTGTCTATTCTGCATAGATTGAGATCTTTATAGTCATTTCTAACATAATGACATCATTTATAATTTGATCTCATATTTCAAAAAATATCAAGGCAATTTTATCTTGTTGCGTTAATTTAATGAGGTTGTGTACAAATTTTCGAGATTGTGACATTCGTAATCTTTTCTAAAAAAATTATGCTTCACTAAAATTGCATTTATTCAGGAAGATCACATCTTTAACTGGAATTCATATTCACAACATCAAAAATAGAGAAAATGCTATTCGAATCCTGAACCCATCTTTTTTTCCGGTTTTAAACGCAGGCCATCAAAATTATCTTCTTCAAAAAGCACATTCAAAAACCATTTTAAAAAGGTGATTTTATAGGTATTTGGTTGTATGTGGTCTGAAACGACTGATGTTTTATATAATATTTAAATGGTTTCAACACATACTTTTATATAATATTTAAATTAAAGATTTAAAATGCATTATCTAGGATCGAATAAAATATGAGATTGGAGCATATTTATAAACAAATCCTTTATCAATCCACAGATTATCATTTCTTTAAAAAAAATTAATAAATAATATTTTATATAAACTTTTTCTTTCAATCATACGCGCACAAAACCTATCCTATCCTAAAATATATATTAAATAAAGTTTTAGCTTTTTAGGTCATGTTAACCATTGCGAAATGTTGTAGAACTCTACAAAATATGAGATAAAAAATACGAAACGAAGTACAAAGAATTGTACTCTAAAATATTCTTATACAACTTATTGTGTTTAATTTAATTAAAATATAAATATGGATGTATAAATTAAAAATAAAATTAATTTTTCATTAAAAGTTTAATGATAGAATTTTCTAAAAACAATAATTAAAAAGCATACAAAATTTTTGTAGAAGGGTTAAAACTGACTAAATTACTTTCATATTTAATTACAATGATTTTCAAATATTTTAATCATTTTTAATTAGTAGGTCCTACTGAATTACACATAAGCAATAAAAAAATTATATCGACTCATTAACTTGTTTTCAGATTTAACGTTACAATAACTTGATTGTTACAATTGATTAATCAAGTGACTCGATTGTGACTTTTTAAAATACGATGACCTATTTGAAAATTAGAAATAATATCTTGACATGAGGTGTAATTCACACTAAAAATCCAATGCTTATTTAGTTTAAATGATATGATTAATTTATTTATTCAAAATGTATTTTATTAACATTTCAAATCATTTCTAAATTATTGTTCGAAAACAAATCTTGAACAAACATTTTTGGTTATTCAAATATGATCCAAACTCTAAAAAGTTCTAGAATATATAAAAGGACTCATAATGTATATCATTTTGTATACCATCTTCAATAGTCTTTGATAAATATACTATTTAAATGTTGGTAGAATATTGATTAAAAAACGTTGGTAGAATGAAGTATAACAAAGTCCAATCAATTGTCTTAACACCAATTTATTCACTCATTTATTAATCAAAATTTATCTTTTAATTGAAGGCATTATTGAAAGTCCTAAATTTGATTTTCTTCAATTGAAAATAATGTTTTTCAGGCACGAAAATGGCCGACACAAATGCCACGATGACAGTTATAGGCTCCACAATCTAGTGGTCAAACCGGAGCACAATGTGCATCATCATATTATTTAGCATTGAAAACGTTAGAGGTTTGTTGCTCTAGCATCGGATTGCATGCACATTTGTGAGTTACCATGTTACAAAAGCCGTTATGTGGACACGTAAATTGACACTTCATGTCACTTTGACATGTTTTCGTGTTTGATACACTTGCAACTTAAACGACAAATTTCCATCGTTTAAACGTTTTTATTTTGTGAGAAATTTAAATGTATATGTACGTAATGATTATTAAGATATCAAAATAGAAAAATGATGCATATATTAATAAAAAGTTACAAGCATAATGAATAGCAGAGAAGTGACACCATAAGAAGCCATTTTGTTGTTGTTGAGAGGTGAAAGTAAAGTTCAATTATTTAAAGAATAAAATATGATCATGTTCAAAGTGTGATGTGTTTTGGGTATTTTATAGATTAATTTTAGGTCATTTTAACCTATTATGGCATTAATATTATGCACTTGGTAGTAGGTAAGGATTTACTTACCAATTGTGTAGCAAAATAAAATAGAAAGAATGCAATAATCGATTTAGTATTGTACTTTAAATATCACATATGTCAATAAGTTTAAAGCATATGTAAGTCCGTTATATAGGTTAGATATAGTTACTATATATATTTAGAATTTTATGTTTCACAATTAGTTGAATGTAATATATTAAATGGTAATTTGTAGGCAATAAAAACATTTATCGTAGATGTTTATAAAATGTTAATAAGAATAATATTTTTTAGAGAAGAAGATTAATGAATATTTTTTAAACTTATATATTAGGTGTAGAGCGAGTCGGATTAACCATGGCAAGGTTTGTTCATGAACCCATGGGTGAACCGACCCATGCCGCATTTTTGTTTTCTTTTTTTATTTTATTTACATTTTGGGTAAATTTTGTGTTTGAGCATTTTGCTTTACTAGTTTTTAGAAATTAATTCTTTTTGCATAATGATTCGTTATTGTTACCTACTTAATTTTTAATATTTAGCAATTTAGTCGCATCATGTTTATTTTTTTATTAATATCCTTATTATTTCTTATTAAAATTTTTCTGTTTTATATTTTGTTGTGTTACAGTGATCCGAAAGGTAGTGTCTATTCTGCATAGGTTGAGATCTTTATAGTCATTTCTAACTTAATGACATCATTCATAATTTGATCCCATATTTCAAAAAATATCAAGGCAATTTTATCTTGTTACGTTAATTTAATGAGGTTGTGTACAAACTTTCTAGATTGTGACATTCGTAATTTTTTCTAAGTAAAATGTGCTACACAAAATTGCATTCATTCAGGAGGTCACATTTTAAACTGGAATTCATATTCACAACATCAAAAAAGAACTGAAAAAACACGTGATTTTCAAAAAGATACCAATTTCCGGCATCATGGTGTTGGTTTAACCTTTCCCTTATCCAAAATCTTGAACCCAACTTTTTCACCGGTTTTAAAAGTCGGCACCAAAATTATCTTCTTCAAAAGCACATTCAAAAACCATTTTAAGAGGGTGATTTTATAGGTATTCAGTTGTATGTTGTCCGAAACGATCAGTGTCGACTCTATTTTCTTAAACACTCATTTTTTAGTCTAAATATTTTTTAGCCTAAAAATAATTTCAACACATACTTATATATAATATTTAAATTAAAGATTTAAAAGGCATTATCTAAGAATAAAACATGAGATTGATGCATATTTATAAACAATTCCTTTATCTATCCACACATGATCAT
>JAGYYJ010000738.1:0-10228 GCA_019671005.1 Hibiscus mutabilis
AAAACTTAAAATTTTCAAAATTATGTAATTTTATTGGCCAATTCATAGACTTAGAGGACTCAAAGAAATCTGTTTTATAATAAAATTTAGTAACTTATTTATTAATTGTAATAACTAAAACCTGAATTTTAAGGAGGTATATTTATGTGATAACTAAAACCTCCAGGTTTCATAAGTAATTTTAAATAGATTCAATTAGTTTAATTTTATTGTATGTATATACAGTACATATCTACATTAAAAAATTCATTATAAATACCCTTCCCATTTATAAAAATGTATATAGATTAATTAATGTTTTCAAAATGATACTCTAAGTGTTAGAAGTATACAGTCATTTGGTAGAAGAAAATGATTAAATTGATATATTTTAAGTAGAAAGATTATTATTAGATTATTTTGAATAAAGGACTAATTGATAGTATATGAACAATGACTAAAATCATCTGATATACCAAGTCTTGTTTAGATACATGTTTGAATTTTGCTGGAAGAGTGAAGCCAATTTTAATTAAGGTGACTTTCTTGCAACTTCACTAATAATTGGTGACTCGATGTATTTCTTGTGAAAACATTTTAGCGATATGTTTTACATTTAAGTGAGGAGTGACCCGAGAATTATAACTTTTAATAATTGGAGTCAACCCAAATGTAACCTTACTAATGGCCCAGTGGCATCCTATAGTCTATGTAACTCCGTGACCGGATGTCACATTTGGGCATAAACCCCAAAACACAATACAAATCAAAATTTTTCTTTTTCTGAGCCCAAAACATAGTAAGCATAGTAAAGCAAAAGTCCATACATTGAAATCATAGTTAAATCCAAATATTTAAAACATGTGTCCATGATCTCATTTCAATACCAAAACATTCTACTTTGACTAACCATTTACAAATAAGTTACAAATTATATATGGGGTCCACACAAATACATATTATTTGTCTAGAAGTACTCAACAACTAAAGTGCTGATCAAGCCTTGATAGGGCGCTCTTTCCAAGCCTGCAACAACCCTACTTATCTGTGAGCCAGGCTCACGCCGATTCGAGCAGCTAAATGCTGCTTCGGTGGATACACCACCACTCCAGCCTGTTTCCATACAAATCATAAATAAAATAATGCAACACACGAATGATATCTTGGCAGGAATAACCGATTGGCACCATAATTGCTAAACACACTTATCATAAGTATGATCACATACACAGCAAATGTGGTGCTAGCAGGCCGTAGCATCTCCACCAGGATGCCTCAGCATTTAGTGAGGCTGCGTCCATGCAGCATGAGATCACACTACAAGTAGGCTCACTCCACCCCCAACATCAGGATCCTATACCTAACAAGGGATGAGGCTAGCATCCACACAACGCCGGGATCTTACATCCATGCCAAAATCTCTCATCGAGCATCTTGGATGAGGCTCGTCCACGACATGAGGATCACATTTAGAAATCTTAAGGTCTTGTAACATACTTTTAGGTATCAAATCCCAACAACAAGGGATGACTCAACTATCTAGAGTCCCATCAGCCTGCGACAGGACCTACGGTCACCATACAACATCGATCGATCCAAGATCACATGGGTTTCTATTTCACACAATTACCCGCACATTCTTCCAGAAACAGTAGCCTATTATTTCGCACAGTTAAAATCTCCATTTCTCGGTTTTAATATTCATTTAACACCTTAGAGACCCCTTAGGCCTTTACCTCGAATTATACTGGAACCGACATAAACTTAATTTTCTTGGGCAGATTGCCCGTTGAGTACCACGATACTCCTATATAGGTAATGATACTCTCTTTACCGTGTACTCTCCCACGAGTATCGATACTCAAATTAGGTTGGAAAAATAGGGCAACAAGTTGTATCGTCGATAACTAGCTTTATTTATCACGAGCTATCGAGTGCGTATCCACCCAGTACCGATCCCCACACCCGTACCGATACACTAAAGCCTTCCTCAGGCAATGTAACAGTAGGTACGTCCTTCATAGCGTGCAGTGCACTTAAAGCACTACTGAAATTCTAATTAAACAAGGGGTATCAGCCCAATGCGGAAGGCATGCGATGCGCCAGCCAGCCCGTCCCTCTTATTGCTAAGGTGTGCCAATCTTTGGCCACCCTGTCGGTCGTGATCCCAAAACTCAAGAAGTGGGTTTGGTTTCCACCTAGAAACCCCACTTAACCTATGGTTGAAGCTGACTCGAATCCTACAGAGTTTTGGTAAAGCTATTAAGTGAGTTTCTATCACTATCTAAACTTTAACAACAACAAATACACATTTTACCATTAAAGGGGTCAACCAAGAAACATGAACCATAAACACCCAAATCATGCCAGCCTAATTTTGTGAGTTTGCATGAATTAGTAAGGATTAGTAGTGTACCTTATAACTACGGTGGAATGAAGCCTTCTTCAAGCTTGGCCTTATTTCCATCTTGAGCCTTTGATAGAACTCCCCACCTCCTTAACTACATAGGAAGATTATGAAACAAATCATAACATTGCTGAGAGTTTAATGGGATTAAACCATAATCTAAACCTAAAGATTGATGTCAAAACTTCAATCTCGTTCGACTCCCAGGCCTCCAACAGCCCTCTTTACCGTCTAACAAAGCTACCTTGAAATGTAAATCCTCGGATGCTGATAAACTTTCCTTCACAAATAGCGTGATTCAAAACACACTCTGGGAATTTTACCTTTACTAGTGGTGTTTGGGAGAGTGAGAGTTTAAAAGGAAGAAGACATTAAATTGGGTGATTTCACCCTACATAATGTAGAAAAATAAGTCTTCCTCCTAAATACTTCAAATTAGGCATTGCATTACCCCTCTTCCTCATCTTAACCCAACCCAACAACCATGAGCCCAACTTTAAGCTACTTTAAAAGGCATCATCAAGCCAATGCCTTGACGAATCACGAGGCTCAAGGCTCTGAATTAAACCCGACCCTTAGATTTCAAAATGCAGATTAGTTACAACTCTTTTCTCCTTAAAGAGAATTTTGTCTTCGAAATTTACACGGTGGAAAAAATACAAGTGAGAGTATTATCATGTGTCATCCTCGACCCCGTTGCTTTTCAACCTTTATGTGGTTCCTCCATATTTGTTTACCAAGGGTATACACTTGTTGCCAAAGCTCCTTAACTCCCATTATCAGGGACTCTAACCAGATCTTCCTCATCATTCGGTCGGTGACCAACCTCAATCTCTTAGAGCGGAACAATATGTGAAGGATCGAGCGATAACACCTGATATGGACACATGAAAAATATCATGAATCGAGGCCAACTCAGGAGGTAAGGCTAACCGCCTGTAAGCCTTGGTCAACTCTCAAGCACCTCATACGGTCCGATATGTATTAGGCAATTTTTCTTTAACGTCTAAGCGAATGATCTCTTTCCATAGAGATACATTGAGAAACATTTTTGCCAACATCATTATACCAATGTGTTTCGTTCCCGATCTGCATAGGCCTTTTGATGATCAAAAATTAAACGCAATCCTTCTCACGATGATCAAACTTTCTTTTCAATTTGTCTAACCGTCGGATCCATAATCTTCCCCCCTCTCATTAAGCTCGGCTGGTAAGCTGTTGTGTAAACAAAACTCAACAAGCGGCAAATGGTCATCCCAACTCGTAGTAAGGTCCACAATGCAACCTTTGGAGCATATCCTCCAAGAATACGGATAACACACTCAAATTGACCACCGGTCACGAGGTGAAAAGCTCACTAAATACAATTTAGTGTCGAGCATCATATCTTCTTTCATAACATAGCGGTGGCGTAGGTCTCTATTGAAATGATCAATGAAGTAGCACTCCATGCAACCTCACTATCTCACGATATACCAGGTGAGCCAACCTTTCCAAGGTGAAATCCATTCTCACAGGGGAAAGAAATAAGCGAGACTTGGTCAAGCGATCTACTATTACCCAAATAGCACCATCTTCGGCCGGGTCATTGGCAAACATTGACAAAATCTATAGTGATCTGATCCCACTTCATTGGGGAATCTGAATTGGATGAAGCAAACCTAGTGGAACCACAATGTTTACTTATTCACACACTTTGACAAGTTAAGCATGCTTGTCACAAAATCAAAAATATCTATTTTCATACTTGGCCATCAATAAAAATGGCGAAAGTCTGCAATTACATCTTGTTTGCTCCCGGATGTGCGGTAAAAAGGACTATGATGCGCCTCCCTCAAGATGCGATCCCTCAAATCCTCCAAATCTAGAACACACAAACAACCTCCTAGTACAAGTATCCACCGTCCTACGTACCTCAAAAGTTTGAGGTTTTGTCTACCTCTGAACCGCTTCAGTCGTACTACAGTCCTCATCAAAACCTAGGTCCTCTTTATCTCTTGCACCAGCGTAGGCTCAACTTTCGAAGCTCGGCTAGGAGTCCTCTAGTCTTGATCATCATAAGTGGCGAACATGGTCCTCAGATCAGATATAGACTTACGACTCCAGGCATACACACACATTTGCTTTACCTAGATGATACTCAATACTTGCAATCGCAATCATTTAACAACCCAGTCCAGCAGCGTTTGTCTCATGTTTAACTCCTCGTGGGTAAGCAGGTGCTTCAAACTCTTGTAGTGCAGCTATAAATATAACTAATTTTCTCCATGAATATTGCTTGTCAAATCTTTAATGCAAGATGACAGCGTGACTCCAAATCATGGGTATGATAATTTCTTTCATGGGGTTTAAGTTGCCTTGGCGTGAACAACCACTTTACTGTTGCATAGTACACAACCTAGCCCATTTAAAGAGTATCCTTAAACACAACATACTTCTTCCACGATACGGGTTATTTTAAGCAGGCCTCAGTGAAATAAGCTTTTAGTTGCTCCAAACTTTCTTTGTTATCTCATTCTACTCAAGCGAAACCCCTTTGCAACAATTTGGTCAGCGATGCGCTACTATAGAACCCTTTAACAAACCTCATATAATGCAACAAGCCCCAAGAAACTACAGACCTGAAACATTCATTGGAGCTTCCACTCTACCACGGCCTGAATTTTACGGGTCACATAAGATCTATTTATAGCAACTATGTGGCCAAAAATGTCACTTTAGAAAGCTGGGAAATTCACCTTACGTAACTTGGCGAGAAGAGGCGTCTATCTCTAAGAGCACCTTAGCACCACACCACAGTGGTAATCATATTCTTCTTAGACACAGTATACCAAGATGTAGTCAATAAGAGACCACCACAAACTGATCGATGCGGTGAAAGATTTGGTTTGTAGATCCATAAAAAATTTGCAGTGTGTTATTAAGCCCAAGCAGTGTTACTAAGAACTTATCTTATCCATACATACGTCCTAAAGTGGTTTCTAAACATCTTCTTCCACCACCTTCAACTAGTAATATCCTAACCTCAAATTGATCTTAGAAAATATCTGACGCCTCTCAAGCGGTCAAATAGATCATCAATTCTTGGGAAGGGGATACTTGGTTCTTTTGCGGCCTCTTTGTTAAGGTATCCTCGATAATCAATACACATCTTCATAGACGTATATTTCTTTTGACAAACAAGACTAGTACTCCCAAAGTAAGATCTTTCGGTTGGATAAAACCTCTCTCTAACAACTCTCTGGTTGTTTCTTCCTTTCCTTTATCTCAGGTCGGTGCCATCGATACAGTGCGATGGATGCCGAACCTTTATGCCGGCATTAATCAATCCAAAACTCTAACTCACGGTCGAGGAATAATCAAAACTCTTTTTGAAAATACATCGATGGCTTTCATTAATAGTCCTAAAAAGTTCCCAAACCGGGCCCTCAGCCTACGCATCCACCACTTGGGCCAAAAAGGCACACAACCTTGTTGCGACCAACTTTGACCCGAAACAAAGCCGATACCTTTGGAAATGCGCAATTTCTTTCACCTCTTACAACAAACTTAGAGTCATCCGCAGCACAAAGCTCCAAACCTCTTCGTTCTACATCTAAACTAGCATCATGCTCGAAAAACAATCCATCGAGGGATGGCGCCGGGCGAACTCTTCACTTGGAACTACCATTAAATTTCTTTGGGAACAATGACCCATGAACCTGATAGACACCTCCGATATACCTTATCCACTAACACATCCTTTTAACAAACTAGTCACGCGGACTTTTATCTGAGATCCTCGGCAGGATACCCCATTGTTAAAGATATCTACATTTCTGAGATGTAGGGTGGGTAGATCTCGAATCCATGGGCAACTATAGAGAACTAGAAACAAGGTGAGCGTGAGATAACATCATGGCTGTGCAGTCCTCTTGAGCAACATTGTATACTACCTAACTAGCCTTTCTATAATAAACTAGAAAGTATAAGATACATGGCTTGCTCCTCCTCAGCAAAGCCTCGACCTCTCGAGAGCTGAATATACAATCCTCTAAACATGATTTTTGGGAGTCCACAATAAGCCTCTTGGTAATCCTTCTCCTTGAAGTAGTACGGTGATCTACTGCTTTGAAACAACTCTTCTTGCTCCCGACACTGCGCCACCCATACTTGCGTCCACGCGATTACAAGCCCCGGTGCGCCCGCACTCATACATGAACCCTCGGGCTCATTATGGATGAAGATAAAAATGGCCTCCCTACGGCCATCGACTGATCACTGTTCGATCTCGAAACCCGATTGACTCTCTATTATGGTTCAGCCACCATCTCCTTCTAAAGTAGGTGCGAGTTGTTGTTAGGAAGTTGGTCCGCCCACGAGAATTTTCTTGCCCACAGACGGGCTATATGTTAGCCTTACTTTGCTCAAGACTTGCCCGGCGGCGAAGTTAACTCGAGAACACCACGATTGGTCTGGTAGTTAGGTATGTCAGAATCTTTCTCCTCAGAGCCTTTCAAAGCCCCTCTTACACCTCATCTTTTGATGATGACTAACTCATGACATATCTATTCAATTGGGCTTTGCTCATATTCAAAGGCAGCTGGTTCCCTTGCACTAAATGATTGAACCGATCTCTCGGGGTATCAATGTGAGCCTCGCCACGCGCCACTTGCTCCCCGAACTCCTCAAGTCATTGGGGTGGTGAGTTAGTGCTGCAAACTCTACCGTTCTCATTATTCTCTGCATTGCCTTTCAACAAGGATAAAACACATGATAGCTTGTCTTTTGATCTCAACCTCATGCAATATACATAATCTACGCGTATCTTGTAACCATTGTTACGCATCTTTGGGTTATCTTGCGATCAATGAAGTCCGCACCACACCTTCTCACCCTTTGACGGTACCTCTCGGTATGAGATCACTCGATATAGCCTCACAATCCCGATTATGCGCTCGGTTCAGTGTAAAAATAGTTATCTCATGGGGTCTTGGTATCTTGACACTTTTTCGTCTTTGGGTATATATTCCTCATCGGTAGCTCTCTTCCACGAGAGCCCAAACTTTCCTCATCGACTCTTGCCATCCTCGGCATGATTATATTCTGCACAACAAACAAGCGAGGTCACACCATCGAATTTCCAGCATTAAAACAAGTACAGCTTTAACTCATGGGCATGTATTTGCTAGACACCTATATACGCTAGACTTCCCGGGGACTTCCCTGAACCGACTAAACCCGTAGGTTTTGATACCACTAAATGTAGCACCCATGGCCCGGATGTCACGTTTGGGACTTAATTAAACCTAAATTACAAATAAAAATTTTCTTTCACAGCCCAAAACATGATAAACCGCGGTAGAAAGCGAAAGTCCATTTTGTTGAAATCATAGTTTAAATCAAATATTTGAAATAGTATCCATAGAGCTCCAATTTTAAATACTTACAAAACATTCAATTTGACTACTTGATACAGAATTTCATTACATATAGGGTCTAAAATACATAGCCCAATACATCTAGAAATTGCTTACTCAACAACTAAAGTCGTGCTGAAATCCAAGCCTTGATGGTGCTATTCAAGCCCCTCGCGATAACCTACTTACTGCGAAAAGAAATACGATTTGACGTTTGGCGACTGGCTGCTTCGAGTGGATACTGCCACTCAACCATGCTTCCCGCCGCAAATCATAAATAAACAATACCAACACCACTGGCCAGATGATATTATGGCGAATAATGTTGGCGCTACCATAATCGCCTAAACATAGCATCATGAAAAATGTGATCACGCACCGCAGCAAATAAAAATGTATTTCAGGCTCACATAGCATCCTACAGATAACACTCAATAGCATTTTAGTGGGTATCTATACAATATCGAGATCATGCACACTCGAAGTAAGGCTCGCGTCCACACAACATCGGGATCCTATATCGTACCCAAAATCCCATCGAGCATCTTGAATGAGGCCCGCATCCACACAATGCTCCCAGGGATCCTACATTCCAGAAATCTTTAAGGTGTTACAACACACTTTTAGGGTATCTAAATCCAAACAACAGGGATGACTCAACTATCTCGCGTCTCATCAGCACACATCAAGACCTAGTCACCCACGCAGCATCAATCAATCACCAAGGATCCCTATAGGTTTCTATTTCCCACACAATTTACCTGCGTACCGCTTATTAGCCTATTAATTTCTCACGAGTTAAATCTCATTTCTCAGTTTTTAATATTCATTTTTAACACCTTAAAAACCCTTAATCCCTTTACAGCGAATTATAGGAACCCCACGACACAAACTCCAATTTTCTTAGGCAGTTACCCGGTGAGTCTACAAATGCTCTTATGTGGGTATCGGTACTCGTCTGGGTATGATACTCCCCGCGAATATCGATACTCAAATTAGGTTTGAAAGAAATGGAACAACAAGTCGTCTTGATCGCTAACTACCGTGATGATCACGAGCTATCGGTATGTCTACCACAATGCAGATCCCGCCCGTGCCAATACTCGTACCTAGCGTGCGATGCGCGCTACAAAACCTTCCTCAATCAATGTAGCGGTGGGGTACCCGTCGCCTCAGAAGTGTACCCAGTGCGCTTAAAAACACTACTAAAATTCCTAATTAAAAAGCGAGAAGTCTTGATGCCGCGGAAGGCATCTTGTTACCCCTCTGTGTCCCTCTTGTGCAAGGCGTGCAAATCTGTACCCTATATCGGTGGGGCCATCCCAAACTCAAAAAGGCTGGGTTTGGATTTCACTAGAAACCCACTTAACCTATGGATTTAAGCCCACAACTCATCTACAAGTTATGGTGAGTTATTTAAGTAGGTTTCTACCTCATTTTTAAGCTTTAACAATAACAAATACACATTTTACCATTAAAGGGGTCAGCAAGGCTTATCAAACCATAAACACCCAAATTATGCACAAGCCTAATTTTATGGAGTTCTTGAGGAACCGTAGGAGTTAGTGTACTAACCTTAGCCAGCAGCTGGAATGAAGCCTTCTTCCAAGCTTCAAGCCTTCTTCCTTCTTGAGCCTTTGATGAACTCCCACCTCATAACTACATAGGAAGATTATGAAGCGAATCATGCACATTCTTGAGTTTAGGATTAAAACAAAATCTAAACCCAAGATTGGAGCCCCAGGGACTTCAATCTCGTTCAACTCCCAAAACTCCAACTTAATCCTTCCTTCCACCAGCTCTAATAAAACACCTTGAAATGTAGATCCTTGGATCTTGGTAGCTTCCTCCACAAGCCAAACTTGATTCAAAACACACACTCACAAAATTCTACCTTTACTAATGGTGTTTTGGGAGAGTGAAGAAAGTTTGAAAATGAAGAAGACATTAAAGTTGGGGTGATCTCACCACCTGCATAATCTTGAGGAAAATAAGTCTTCCCTCCCCCAAACACTTCAAATTAGGCATTTACCCCATTACCCTTCTTCTCTCATCTCTCAACCCAACTCAACAACCACATAGGCCAAACACACAGAAAGCTAGCCCAGGCCTATAAGCCCAATAACACAACCTAATCACGAGGCTCATGAATTAAGCGAGCCTTGAATTACGAAATGCGAGTGGGTTCCAGTTCGTATAATTACAACAAATGTAAAACAAATAATTTTTTTAAAATTATAAGACTCGAATTTGTCTATCAATTTGATATATTAATCGGATTAATATATCCGTCGGATGCTGAGCGGATATTTTTCACAGTCCTACTATCAGAGTGTGATTGCCACCTCTAGTTCAGACCTAGCATGCTAAAAGCCTATATATGGAAATAAAAATAATGAAATTAGTACTTAAAAGGAAATAAAGTGGAAAGGAACATAGGAGA
>JAGYYJ010001909.1:0-11045 GCA_019671005.1 Hibiscus mutabilis
GAAAAATTATTTGTGATGAGATTTTGATTAGCTCAAGGAAAAAGGGTTCTCTTTTTTTCCCCTGTTAATTTTCCCAAATCTTTGAAAGGGATGCATGTCCCAGTGAGTCCACCAGAAAAATGCCCTAAAAAAGCCCGGTTTTGGGAATCAAACACCCCCGAAAGCTAATGGGAATGCGGGTAAAATCCTAAAAGGCCCCTCCACTTGCGGGGCCCTTTCCCCCCGCCCGGAAACCCCTAATCCCAAAGCACCTAATCCGGGGCCTTTCGACCATAAACCCCGGGACCGGCCCCTCTTGCAGCCATTGGCGGCCCCCCCAGGCAAATTGGGGCCGACTACTAATGTTCATGGGTCTGAAGGGCACAACAATGGCATCCCAAGTCATCCTAAAAAAGTCCGGACCCCCGCGTGCCATTCCCAATCTTTCGGCCGAGATCCTTGCCACAACACTTAACCTACACGAAACCCAAACCCGAAGATGCCGCCCGGCAACCTAAAAATCATTCATCTTAAGTATTGTATTTAGGATACATAAATTGCCATGCCTTTAATTGGAACAGAATTGCTTAGATTAATGCACTTAATTGATAAATTTTTATGGATTTTTGTTTAGTAATAAGAGTTTGCACTTTTCTATTCAAGGTTTATTCATTCTTGGTTTCTTATTCTTGTTTGCGAGTGAATTGGGAGAGGATCTCGTAATTTCATCTATTTATCTAATATCGGGAGAGTTAGATTCAAGAACGAATGAATATGATCTTTATTCAATCTATTGATGGTGAAGATTAATCCGGCTTAGGAATAAGTTAAGGATTTCAGCGGCTAAGAAAGGCGCAAGATTGGTTGTTGTTCACCCTTGATTCACGCGAGGATGTATTATCAAGGGTACTTTTCCCCCAAATTTTAAAATTCGACATTAATTGGAACATGGTTGAGGTCCCACAAAATTTAAAAAATTTCATTTTTCCCTTGGCTTGGCTATAAAACTTGCTAAATCCCATAAATGGGGGTTTTATACCATAAACCGAAATAAGGGGAAAACTTTATGCCAAAAGTACATAGAAATGATCTAATAAAACAAAGATCGATTATGGCTTTTTATTTTGTTTTCTTAAAAAATCACCCATAAAACCTTAAACATTTTTGGGAGTTGGATCCTTTTTTGTAACATGATATTAAAATTTTTTAAAAAAATCATCAAAAAACAAAACCCAAAAACTTAACTAGAATAACTTGGTTTTTCCCGAAATTTTCGATATATTAACAAAAAAGATGTCGCGATTAAAAGTGCGTTAAAAATTACCCATTTTTGATTTTTTTTGTTTATGTGTGGATAACTTTTTATTTCGCACAAAGTGGGCGTATGACTTGTTTGTGAAAAAAAGGCTCCCAAATTTTGTTGGCAATTTTTAAAAAATGACTTTTACTTATAGGAAACAAACTTTACATATTAGCCAAGCTATAAAAAACCATTAGGTTTTGGTCTAAGCTTTTCTATTAATTTAAAACGCAAAACTTGTATAATTGTGAATTAAATTGATTTCTAAAATTCAGTTTTGATGTTTTTTCTTGTGCTTTTCTTGTCTTCTATTAGGTTCTTCTTCAATCCAATGTTGGCATGAAAACTTAAAAAGTTTAACATAATAAGCATGACTAGGGAATTTTTTATTACTACTAGAAAAACACTAAATGAAACAATTCATGAAGGATAAAACAATTTTACCATGGAGCTTATCGTTAAAATTCTTTCATCCATAATAAAATGAAAATTGCAACCTTGTACCATGGAACATTATCATGTTGACATGCAAAATATAAGATCTTTCATGCAACCAGTTTATAGCAAAGATAAGCAAGATGTTACTACACATATAAAATTTTATTGTATTAAGTAATGGATTCAAAAGAACCATCTTTATCAATTTCTCGGAGCTACATTTTTCTTCAACTTGGCATGAAATAAATTAATAGTTACTTTTGCAACTTAACGTCAAAATATTGCATGACAAACAATGGTACATATTTGAGCATTACGCCTTAAATCCTTTACCAATTGAAGTAAACATTGCGCTCTTCTGTATATATTTGAGATGGTGAAATGAGTCAGTACAAGGCAAACGTTCCAAGTCTTAATAATTTTTCTGTACGATTGTATTTCGTCCAAGCTTATAAAGTGTATGTTCTAATGTCCTCAAGATTTCAATGCAGAGAAAGATTACACTTTCCTAATACTGTAGTTTCACATAACACTTTTTGTAACGCTCCTCGCTTTGAATATATTATCTAAAACTTCCCAAACACAAGGCATGCTCATTTTAGCATCACAATTATTTTTCATAATAGTTTGGTCATTCTCCTTTGTAGCAATCATCGCTACTTAAGTGCATTCTAATAAAACCAAGAAAGAAAAAATAAACACTTTGGTCATCGTGACCAGTTTGTTAAGGAGCATTATGGTTCTAGTAAGATTAATTTCTAACGAGATTTGTTATCAAGAAAAGCTATCATTTATAGGCATAGTTAAAAGTTCATGGTAATGAGAAGTGTTCTAATAAAAGGAAATATTCTATATTTGATTTATTCGGCTTAATGGGAATTATTATACGACAACAGAATAATTTAATGTACATTAGCCCAACCTATATTTCTACGACATTAATTGAACATGGATTGAGGTCCTACAATGAAACATACATTTTCCATTGGTTTGACTACAAAACTTACTAAGTAATGATGATGTGATCACATACTATAAACACGAAATAAGGAATACATTGATGTCAAAAGACATAGAAAGGGATCTAATAAACAAAGATATGATTATGGGTTTAGTATTTCAATCATGAATTACCCAGCAAAGACAAAAATGAAAGGTAAACATGTAATGTTGTTAATTTAATTAGTGATATTGTGAAACAAAAGAATCACACTAAATTCTTATTCAAAAGAAGACATCGAGCACATGTTCAATACTTTCATGAAACATGCAATCATACAAGACGAGCTTAAAAATCATCATGAAGTTTAAATATATATTTGAATGGGATACACCGGGGAATACGAACTAGATCAACGAACTGTGTTTAAAACGATCTACAAAACAAGAAAACTAGATCAGAAATTGTGCCGAATTACCATTATTTGATTTGATGTTTGTGTGTAGTATAAGATTTTATTGTCATCACAAAGTGAGACGCATGACGGTTTGTGCAAAAAAGGCTACAACATTTTGTTGGCAATCTTATCGAAATGAATTTGTAGAATATAGAAACTAACTAGTTTATGTATTGGTCTGTTTATAAACAACTATTACATTTTTAGGTCCTAGCATTTCTATTCAATTTAGACACCAAAGACAACTTGAATAATTGTGAATTAAATTGATTTTTAAAACTGAAAGTTTTGATGCTTTCTTTTCTTTCTTTTTAGGTTTTTTCCCAAACCCAAAGTTGGCATGAAAAAAAATTTAAAATTTAAAAATAATAAGCATGAATTGTGGGAAATTTTTTTCCCGTACAAAAAAAACTAAATGAAACAATTATTGAAGGATAAAACAATTCTTACCATGGAGCTTTCTTATTTAAAAATTTTTATTTATAATAAAATGAAAATTGCCCCAAACCTTGCCATGGAACATTATCATGTTGACAAGCAAAAATATAAGATCTTTCATGCAAACCCAAAACAAGATGTTAAACACATATAAATACATTGTATTAGTAATGGATTCAAAAAAACCATCTTTTCTTCCTTGGAAGTACAAATTTTTCTTCAACAGCTTAATTAAAATTAAAGTTACTTTGTAAAAATGTCAAAATATTGAAAACCAAAAAAATGGTACATATTTGAAGGCATTCGTCTTAAACCCTTTTAAACTAATTGAAGCAACATTGCGTCTTAAAAGGAAAGGCGGAGATGGGTAAAAAAAAGGTCAGTAGGCAATTATTTAATTTTTAAATTACTTTTTTGTATGATTGTATTTGGCCCAAAGGTTTAAAAAGTGTGGGGCGTTCTAATGTCCTCAGTCCCAAATCGATGGCACATTTTTTCCTAATAAAAGTTACCCTTTCCCCTTATAGCTCCCGTTTGAATATTTATCAAAAACTTCCCAAACACCAGCATCTTCATTTTAGCTTCATTATTTTTCTTTAATAGTCTGGTCATTCTCCTTTGTAAATCGGGCCCTTTCGTTCACGAATAAAACCACCAGAAAGAATAAACACTAAGGCTTGCCCCATTGTGTAGAATTGTGTTGCTACAATATTAGGGTTTTGTAAGATTAATTTGAGCAGTTTGTTATCAAAAGCTATCATTATAGGCATATTTAAAAAGTTCATAGTAATGAGATGTGTTCTAATAAAAATATTTTATATTTGGCGTTATTCGCTTTAATAGTAATTATTATACGACAATGTAATAATTTAATGGCATACATTTACTCCACCGACATTCTAATGATATTAATTAAACATGGACTTAGTACTCTAAAGAACAAAACATAATATTTTCCATTGGTTTGTTCATAAAAACTTATGCTAAGTAATGTATGATGTCGATTGTATACTATAAACACTAAATAAGGGAATACATTGTCAAAGTACATAGAAATGACCAACAAAACAGATCCTGATCTGCTGCCAATCATATTTCACAATAAAATGAAAGGTAAAACATGTAATGTTGCTAATTTCTCAGAATTAGTGATATTGTGAAACATAAAGAATCACACTGCAAATATTCAAAAGAAGACATCGAGCACATAGTTCAAATACTTCGGGAAACATCAAATCATACAAGATTTGTTTTCTAAAACATCATCAAGCTTTAACATATTTGAGTTGATACAATTAACATGACATTAAAAATACTAAAACAATTGCTCAAAAAAGGGAACAAAACTTGAACTAGATCAGAACTCTTTGTGCTTTATAATCGATCTATTTATCAAGAAGATGTTGTTTGAGAAATTGTCGTTAGAATTACCCATTATTTGATTGTTTTTATTTATGTGTAGCATAACATTTTATTGTCAGCACAAAGAGATGTATGACGTGTTTGTAAAATGTTACCACATTTTGTTGGCAATCTTATCGAAAATGACTTACATATAGGAAACTAACTAGTTTTTGTATTAGTCAAGCTATAAAACAACAATTACATTTTTAGGTCCCAAGCATTTTCAATTTACTGTTCAGACAACCTGAATAATTGTGAATTAAAATTTTAAATTCAGTTTCCTGTTTTTCTTGTGCTTTTTTCTTGTTCATTAGGTTCTTTTCAACCCATTTGGTGAAAACTTTAAAAGTTTCAACATAAGCATGAAATGTGGAATTTTTTTGACACGTATAAAAAACACTAAATGAAACAATTACGAAGGATAAACAATTACACTGGAAGCTTTAATGTTGTGCTTTTCATCCATACAAAAATGAAAATTGCACCTGTACTCATGGAACATTGTCATGTTGACATGCAAATATACATCTTCATGCAACCAATACAAGATGCCATTACACATAAAATTTTTATTGTACAGTAATGATTCGAAGAACCATCTTATGCTTCCATGGAAGCAATCTCAGCATGAATTAAATTATTATTACTTGGTTTAATGTCAAAATATTGGTAAAACAGTAATTACATATTTGAAGGCATTGCGATGGCAAATCGCTGCTGGTGAAGCAGTAGATATTTCGAAGGCGAAGATATTGGTATTGTTATGACGGTATTCGAATGTTAATACTTTTTTTCTGTGATTGCTGACTCAGTCCCGGTACTAGTGGCCGTTCTGGCGACACCGATCCATCGCGGAAGTGCTACACTTTCTGGCACAGAAGTTCACCGCAACACTTTTGTAATATCCCGTTTTGAAATATATTATGAAAACTTCCCAAACACGGCATGCTCATTTTCGCGATTATTTTTCATAATAGTCTGGTCATTCTCCTTTGTAGCAATCACCTAGCGCCGTTGCGAATAAAACCACCAGAAAGAACAAACACTAAACTATGCATGATGGCAAATTTTGTAACTAATATTATGGTTAGTAGGTATTTAGCGAATTTGACATGAAAACTATCATTTATAGGCATGGTTCACTTATGATGTGAAGATAGTTCTTTCAAGGAAATATTTTATATTTGGCGTTATTGACTTTAATAATGGTATTATATGACACAGCGTGACAATTTATTGGCATGTTCCATGGTGTGATATGCGAGCATGGATTGAGGTCCTACAATGAAAATTACATTTTCCATTGGCTTGACTACAAAAAAATTGCTAAGTCGATGATATGGGTTGTATACCCTAAACAACTGAAAAAAGGGAATACATTGATGTCAAAAAATACATAGAAATGATCTAATAAAAAAGATCGATTATGGCTTTTTCTATTTCAATCATAATTTCATTTTAATCTAATTTAAAAAGAAATTTAAAAATGTAAATGTTGTTAATTTCCCCAATTGGGGTTTGGAAACATAATGAATCCCCTAAATTCTTATTCAAAAAAAGACATGGAGCACATGTTCAAATAATTGATAAACATGCAATCATACAAGATTTGTTTTCTTAAAAAATCATCCTGAAGCTTAACATATTTGGGGTTGGATACCTTTTTAACATGACATTAAAAATATTAAAACCAATTCGTCTAAACAAAATGAACTGAAACAGAACTTACTTGTGCGACAATCGATCTATTAAAGAAGATGTTTTTAAGGTAATCGTTTAATACCCATCATTAACGTTGTTTGTTTATGTGTAACATATTTATTTATTATCGGCACAAAAACGGGCATTATGTGTTTAACAACAAAAAAAACTACCACTGGCGATCTAAACTCGTTTTATATATAGAAACCTTTAATTTATGTATTAGCAAGCTACATTTTAGATCCTAAGCATTTCTATTCAATTTACATACTTTTAATAATTTGCAAATTAAGTGATTTCTTAAATTAGTTTTGATGTTTTTCTTTAACTTCTTGTCTTATATTGTATTCTTCTTCCATCAATGTTGGCATGAAAAAATCTTAAAAAAGTTTCAACATAATAAGCATGGTGTGAGGTTTTTGCCGCGTAAAAAAATACCAAATGAAACAATTCGTAACGAAGTCTTACCATGGAGACTGCTGTAAAATTACTAAATCATAACAAAATGAAAATTACAACATGCCAGGGAACATTATCATTTGACATGCAAAATATAAGATCTTTCATCACAATACAAGATGTTACTACAATAAAAATTTATTGTATTAACAATGGATTCAAAAGAACCATTTTTCCCTTCCCTTTGGGAAGTACACTTTTTCTTCAACGGCATGAATTAAATTTAGTTACTTTGTATCTTAATGTCAAAATGTATAAACCAAAACAATGGTACATATTTGAAGGCATTCGTCTTAAATCCTTTTACTAATTGAACAACATTGGGTCTTCAAAAAAGGCGGGGAGATGGTAAATTTGGTGAGTAAAGCAATTGTTCCAAGTCTTAACACTTTTTTGTATGATTGTTTTTGGGGTCCAAGTTTATAAAGTGTGGGCGTTCTAATGTCCTCATCCAATGCGAGTGGCACAATTTCCTAATACCAAAGTTCGCCACATCACTTTTTAAACGCTCCCGTTTTGAATATATTATCGCTTCCCAAACACAAGGCATGCTCACTTTAGCTTCAGTTATTTTTCATAATAGTCTGGTCATTCTCCTTTTAGCCAACCCACCTTTTTCATTCTGAATAAAACCACCAAAAAGAATAAACACTAGGCTTGCCCCATTTTTAAAGAAATTGTGTTGCTACAATATTAGGTTGTAAGTTTAAATTTTTAAACGGATTTGTTATCAAAGCTATCATTTATAGGCATAGATAAAAGTTCATGGTAATGAGATGTTTCTAATAAAGGAAATATTTTATATTTGGCGTTATTCTGAACTTTTTAATTGTAATTACTATCGACAACGTAATAATTAATGGCATACATTTACCAGCAATTTAATATTCTATGACATTAATTGGAACATGGATTGAGGTCCTACAATGAAACCACATTTTCCATTGGCTTGACTACAAGGAAAACTTGCTAAGTATGATAATATCATTGGCCATACCATAAACTTATTAAACAAGAATACTATTAATTGCCAAAAGTGCCAAAATGATCTAATAAAACAAAGATCACAATTATGGCTTTTTAGTATTTCAATCATATTTCTGTAATCGTAAAATGAAAAGGCACACATTTGATATTTTACATATGAAACTAACTTTGAACATATATTGTGAAGCCTGGCTAACCGTACATTTTTGAGTCTAAACATTTCTATTCAATTTACACATACAAACTGAAGACAATTGCGAATTAAATGATTTCTTAAAGTATTTTGATATTTTCTTATTAACTTTCTTGGCCTTCTAATGATTCTTCTAAAATAAAATGTGGCATGAAAAATGTAAAAAAAGACTTTCAGCATAATAGCATGGTATAAACTTGAACTAGATCAAACTTAAATGTGCGACAATCGATCTCTTAGATAAAACAATTCTGCCATGGAGGCACTAGCATTAAATTCTTCATCATAAAATGAAAGTGCAACACTGCCATGAAATTTATCATGTGATAATAACGGCACTCTTTTATTTATTATCGCTTTAGTAGACGTATAACATGTTTGGCTGTGAAAACTACCTATTTATTACTCGTATTTTTAAAACTATTTGGTGCTCTTTTAGCAAGCTATAAACAACCATTACATTTTTAGGTCTAATTTCTATTCAATTTTCCCCCATAACTTGAATAATTGTGAATTAAATTGTTTTTTAAAATTCAGTTTTGATTTTTTCTTTTACTTTCTTGTCTTCTATTAAGTTCTTCTTCAATCCAATGTTGGCATGAAAAAATCTTAAAAAGTTTCAACATAATAAGCATAATTGTGAATTTTTTGCCACGTACAAAAAACAAAAAAAGGCAATTCATGAAGGATAAACAATTCTTTCCTTTTGGGGCTTTTTTTGTTAAAATTCTTCATCCATAATAAAATAAAAGTCAACCTTGTACCATGGGCATTATCATGTTGACATGCAAAAATATAAGATCTTTCATGCACAATACAAGATGTTTCTTTAAAATATAAAATTTATTTTTAAGTAATGGATTCAAAAGAAAAATCTTATGCTTCCTTGGAAGTACAATTTTTTTTTTCAACTTGGCATGAATTAAATTAATAGTTTTTTGTAACTTAATGTCAAAATATTTAAACCAAAACAATGGTACATATTTGAAGGCATTCGTCTTAAATCCTTTTACTAATTGAAGCAACATTGGTCTTCAAGGGGGCGGAGATGGTGAATGAGTGACAGAGCAATTGTTCCAAGTCTTAATACTTTTTGTATGATTGTATTTGGTCCAAGTTTATAAAGTGTGGGCGTTCTAATGTCCTCAGTACCAATGCGAGTGGCACACTTTTCCTAATACAGAAGTTACCCCAACACTTTTTTAACGCTCCCGTTTGAATATATTATAAAAACTTCCAAACACAAGGCATGCTTTTTGCTTCCCTTTATTTTTTCTAATAGTCGGGCATTCTCCTTTTAGCAATCACCACCTTTCTTCGAATAAAACACCAAGAAAGAATAAACACTAAAATGTCATCGTGTGTAGAATGTGTTGCTACAATATTATGGTTCGTAGATTAATTTCGAGCGAGATTTGTTATCAAAGCATCATTTAAGGGATAGTTAAAAGTTCATGGTAATGAATGTGTTCTAATAAAAAAATATTTTATTTTGGCGTTATTGCTTTAATGGGAAATTATCGCAACGTAATAATTTAATGGCATCTTTTCCCAAATTTAATATTCTTGATTAATTGGGAAAATGGATTGAGGGGCCTACAATGAAACTTACATTTTTATTGGTTTACTAAAAAAATTTTTAATGATGATTGATTGTAACCATAAACATTTTAAAAAAGGGGAAAACATTGATGTCAAAGTACATAAAATGATCTAATAAAACAAAAAATCGATTATGGCTTTTTTATTTCAATCTAAATTTTATGCAATCTCGAAATGAAAGGGAAAAAATTTTTTAATTTCGAATTAGTGATATTGTGAAAAAAGAATCACTAAATTTTATTCAAAAAAAGCTGGGAAAAATGTTAAATACTTGGGGAAAATGCAATCATACAAAATTTGTTTTTTTAAAAAACATCATGAACAAATATTTAGTTGGATACCGAAATGACATTTATTAAAACCAAAGTCTAAAAAAAAAACTTGAACTAGATGAACTTTCCCAACAATTGATCTTTAACAAGAAGATGTTGCTTTTAAATCAAATTACCCCTTAGATTTTTTTGTTTTGTGTGGTAACATTTTTTTGCGCAAAGTGGGGGTTGCGTTTTGTAAAAAAGGGTACCACATTTTTTGGCATTTTTCGAAAATGACTTTTACATATAGGAAACTAACTGGTTTATGCATTAGCCAAGCTATAAACAACCATTACATTTTTTAGGTCCTACATTTCTATTCAATTCTACACCTTACAATCTAAATAATTGTGAATTAAATTGATTTCTTAAATTCAGTTTTGATGTTTTTCTTGTGCTTTTCTTTGTTCAATTGCCTCCTTCTTCAATCCAATGTTGGCATGAAAAACTTAAAAAAGTTTCAATGATAATAAGCACGAATCAGGAAATTTTTTGCCACATTAAAAAAACACTAAATAAACAATTCACGAAGGATAAAACAATTCTACCATGGAGTTTTCGTTAAAATTCTTCATCCATAATAAAATGAAAATTACAACCTATGTGCCATGGAACATTATCATGTTGACATGCAAAAATATAAGATCTTTCATGCAACCAATACAAGATGTTACTACACATATAAAAATTTTATTGTATTAAGTAATGGATTCAAAAGAACCATCTTATGCTTCCTTGGAAGTACAATTTTTTTCTTCAACTTGGCATGAATTAAATTAATAGTTACTTTGTAACTTAATGTCAAAAATATTGTAAAAACCAAAACAATGGTA
>JAGYYJ010002838.1:0-10269 GCA_019671005.1 Hibiscus mutabilis
GTTGACAATTAAGAACAAGTATCCTTTGCCGACGATTGATGATTTGTTTGATCAGTTCAGGGGTACTGCAATGTTTTCTAAGATTGATCTACAATCAGGGTATTATCAGTTGAAGGTGAAGGATAAAGATGTGCCGAAGACAACTTTTCGCACACGTTATGGGCATTACAAGTTCTTGGTGATGCCGTTTGGTTTGACAAATGCACCGGCAACGTTCATGGATATGATGAATAGGGTGTTCCATGAGTTTTTGGACCAATTCATGATAATTTTCATCGATGACATTCTTGTGTACTCGCATACCGAAGAAGATCACGATCGATATCTCCGAATTGTGTTGCAAGTTCTGTTGGACAACAAGCTTTATGCCAAGCTAAGTAAATGTGAGTTTTGGATCAAGCAAGTTGTTTTTCTTGGACATGTTGTTTTGCCGAGGAAATTCGTTTGGATCCATAGAAGGTTGAGGCCATTGTGAATTGGAAGCAACTGAAGTCTGTATCGGAGGTTCATAGTTTCTTGGGGTTGGCAGGATACTACCGACGTTTCGTAAATGGGTTTTCAAAGATTGATGCCCCTTTGACGAAGTTATTGCAGAAGGATGTGAGTTTTGAGTGGACGAAAGCTAAGCAGCAAGCTTTCGACAAGTTGAAGGAAGCTTTGACGCAAGCTCTAATCTTGATTCAACTTGAGTTAAGGAAAGAGTTTGTCATGTATAGTGATACATCCTACGTGGGTTTAGGGTGTTTGCTAATGCAGGAAGGAAGGGTTGTAGCTTATGCATCTAGGCAGTTGAAGGTGCACGAGCACAACTACTCTACGCACGACATTGAGTTGGTTCCGGTGGTGTTTGCCTTGAAGATTTGGCGACATTATCTGTACGGTAAAAAGTGTATCGTATACACGGATCACAAAAGTTTGAAGTATTTGATGTCGCAGAAGGAGTTAAATCTTAGACAGCGAAGATGGTTGGAGTTGCTTAAGGATTATGACCTAACGATTGAGTATCATTCGAGAAAAGCGAACGTGGTAGCAGATACCTTGAGTAGAAAGGTTACAGTGGAGTTAAGGGCAACGTTTGCGCGGCTGAGTTTAACGTGTGATAGTGGGTTGTTAGCAGAATTGCAAGTGAAGTCGTCGATGTTGTAGATGATAAAAGAGAAGTAACCTTATGATGAGACGTTGGTGCCTCATGTTAAGGATATCTTGGATGAGAATCAGATGGATTTTGGCTTTAATAAGGATGGAGTTTTGTGCTTTAAGAGTCGGGTGGTGGTGCCGATGGATGAAGAGTTGAGACACACTATCTTGACTGAGGTACATTCGAGTCCTTTTGCTATGCATCCGGGGAGCACGAAGATGCACCAAGATCTGAAGAAAGAGTATTTCTAAATTGGCTTGAAAAAGGATGTTGTAGATTTTGTGGCTCGTTGCATGGTTTGTCAACGTGTTAAGGCGGAACATCAGTTTCCTTCGGGGTTGTTGCAACCATTAAAGGTTCTTGAGTGGAAATGGGAGAGAATCACCATGGATTTTGTATCTGGTTTGCATTTGACGCCATCAAAGAAGAACTCTGTTTGGGTGATTGTGGATAGGTTTACGAAGTGTGCACATTTTCTGGCTGTGCATACAACGTATACTTTGGATAAATTGGTTGAGTTGTACATTTTTGAGATTGTGAGGTTGCATGGTGTACCGAAGTCTATGGTGTCGGATAGAGATTCGCGTTTCACTGTAAGGTTTTAGGAGTGTTTGCATAGGGCCTTGGGTACACGGTTGAACTTTAGTACTTCATATCATCCTCAAACAGATGGACAATCTAAGCGTGTTATCCAAGTGTTGGAGGACATGTTGCGGTGTTGCATCATAGATTTTCAAGGTTCGTGGGAGAAGCAGTTGACATTGGTAGAGTTTGCTTATAATAATAGTTATCAAGCTAGTATCCAGATGGCACCATACGAGGCTTTGTATGGTAGAAGATGTTGTACGCCATTTTTTGGGCGGAGGCAGGGGAGAAGTATGTTTCTTTGCCGGATATGTTGAAGGATACTAATGAGAAAGTAAAGCTTATTAGCGATCGGTTGAAAGCTGCTTCAGATCGAAAAAAGTCTTATACTGACTTGAAGCGAAGGAAAATCGAGTATGCAATTGGTGATCGTGTGTTCTTGAAGGTTTTGCCTTGGAAAAAGGTGATGAGGTTTGGATGGAAGGACAAGTTGAGCCCTAGGTTTATTGGACCATATGAGGTGTTGGAGCACGTTGGTCCATTTGCGTATAGATTGAGGTTGCTGGCTGAGTTAGAAAAGATACATGATGTTTTCCATGTGTCGATGTTGTGGAGGTATAGATCAGATCCTTCGCATGTAATGCTTGTTGAGGAGATTGAGTTGAATCTGGATTTGACCTATGATGAGGAACCGATGAGAATTCTGGATTCGAGTAGCAAAGTTCTCCACGGGAAAACCATAGAGTTGGTAAAGGTGTTGTGGCGGCACCGCGGTGTAGAGGAAGCTACCTGAGAGAGCAAAATAGACATGTTGAAACAGTTCCCTCATCTTTTTTCATCAGGTAATTTTCGAGGAAGAAATTTCTTAAGAGGGGGAGAGTTGTAACGCCCTAGAATTGGGCCTAGATGTGGGTCGGTGGTTCAAAAGAATCGGTTTAGGCAATTCGAATAGTTTTTGAAAAATAAATTTATAAAATTGATTTTGGGATAAAATAAAATATGGGAAATTTTTTAAATTGCTTAATTAATATTTTAAGTAATTTTTTGAAGTCAATTTGAGGTAATTAAATATGATTTTTAGACATTTTGTTCTAGTGACTAAATTGAAAGTTTTCAAAACTGTTTTTGGTGACTAAATCGAAAAAGGGTCAAAACTTAGAATCTTTAAGGAGCTATTTATCCAATCTTTTTCAATAGATTTCTCTCTTAATTTAGGCTATTTTTATAGTATTTTAAATGGTTTAATAATTAGATAAATGAGGATTTATTAAAAAGATCTTTAATTTGTCAAAAGCATTTTCTTACGTAACTACTTTTCTCCAAATATTTTCTCTCAACTTTCTCAGCAACCAAACTAGTATTTCTACTGCAAAATCTCCAGGAATCAATCTTCATTGATTTCCTTTTTGATTCCTTATTGATTTCTTCAAATTCCTTTGCAAAATCTCTTTGGATTTCATTAAAGATTGGCCAATTAAGGGAGAAATCAGCAATTAGAGGTGATTTTCATTTCTCTCCTCTAATTAAAGGTTCTTTAATGAAATTCTCAAGTTCTTGATCCTTTGTTGTTGATTTATATTATGGAATTATGATTTTAACATAGATTTGATGATTAAGTTGAGTTTTCTTGGAAAACTGTTAGAAACTGAATTAGATCTATTTTGCTGATGGATTTAATTGCTTTATATCTCAATTTGGATGTGTTTTAATGATGAAAGAGTCGATTAATCAATGTAATCCCGAAACTATGTGAATTGTGAGTTTTCTAGGTTGTGTATAGCTGGTTTTTGGCTTGATCTTGTTCTTGTAGTGTTCCTGGAGGTATAAGGACATGTTTAAGGTGTTTTTGGATGTTAATTGATGTTGTTGAGGTGTTAGAATCATTATGTTTTGGCTGGGCTTTGTTTACGTAAGGTTTGGTGGTGTTCTTGATAGTTTTAGGAAGGTACTGAGTGGATTCTTGGGAGTTGAGTTGTGTTTGTTGGTTGCTGGAGGTTTTTGTTATAGAGATGTGTTTTAATCCTCTTTTTTTGATTGGGTAAAGCAGAGGAGGTGAATCCTTTGGCTTTTGAAGAAGGCACGGAAGCTTCGGAAGCTTAATTCGCGCATCGGCAAGCAAGTGTTAGATTGTTGGTGAGTGGAAAAGTGTTTTACTGCTGTTAAAAGGTTTGAAAATGAGTTGTGGGAGTTTAGATAAAGTTTGATACACTTATCTAAGCTCGGAAGTAAGCATCGGTTGAGCTTTCTCTCGATTTTGGTTTTACAAAATGAAATCTCATGCACATGTTGTTGGTTTTAATACTCACTATATTATGCATGTTTTGAAAGAGAAAGATGTTGCAAATGATCATAGAAGATGATTCGTTAGAATATCATATGGTTTATAAATGTATTTTTGGAGATTGTTAAAATACATGGTTTGATGTGTTTGTGTTAGATTGATTTGATGCATATGTAAAACAGTAAGGTAATGTCGTTTATTGAATATATTGGCAAGGGCTGTGTTTAAAATGATATCGGATATAGTTGGCATGCCATAGGGTTTAGAGTGCACTATAAAAAGTCACCTCATGTTTGTCGAGGGGTGTTAAGTGTCCGTAATCTCCAACATGAAACCGCAACGGTTAAGGTGGGTAAATGTTCCGTTTGCTCCTGCTGGTGGATTATACATCCAAACCGTAGAGGTGGGCAAATGTTCTGTTACTCCGGTTTGAACTGTTGAGGTGGGCAAGTGTGACGTTACTTCGGTTGAGGTATGTATGGGAAGTGGTTGTGAGAACCACTTGAGAAATCCATGTATCCGATAAGTTTTGTAAAATGAAAGGTTGCTGGTTTTGAGTCACATGAAAGCCAATATATGAGATAATGTATCATGTGAAATGGATTATGTTTGTATAATGAGATTTACACATGTGTTACTCTTTAAGCTTGTAATAGAGGTGTTGTGGTGTGAAGCTTAAATTGAGGAAGAGATTGAATCTATGATACACGTGTTGAAAATGATTTAAATGTGCATATTTGATATGTTGTGAAAAGCATGAGATGTTTTGCCATGAGATATGTACATGAGATTTGAATCAAACGGTTTTAAATGCATTGATGAGTGTTTTGAGATATCCCTCACTAGGCTTATAGCTTACGCTCTCTTTTTCTCACCAATACAGAGAAATAGCTTTCTCGGACAGCACGTGAGCAAACGAGGATCCAAGGGTCGATACTTTAAAAAGTATGGTTTTATATACGTTAAGTAGTAATAAGAAGGCAATGTGACCGGGTTGTTTTGGGAGATGTATTTTGAGTTACTCCCTGTTGTAATAGTTTGGATTGATGTTTTGGTTTGGTAGATGCTTTTATATGTGGTTTTGAGGGGTTGGGAGACATTAAGCATGCTTGGGTAGAAATCATGATCACAGGTGATTGCTTGTGTATGCCATGCTTAGTATAGCCTCAAACTATGTTTCTATGTTTGATGATTGAATGTTTATGATGTCATATGATGATAAGAGGTTGATTGGATAGTGTTAGAATGAGCCAAAGTTTTATTTGTTGGACTTAGAGGTCAATATAGGTCACCCATACCGGTACATGCCCCTTAGGTTTTCGTATGCGTGGACCTATCCAGGCTCAAAATATTCAAATAGCCTAGGCGTACCGATACGCCTGGTAACCGTATCGGTACGCGTAGTGGTGAAACAATGTTGGTGTCGGTACACGGGTTACCATATCGATACGGTGTCTAGCTACTGGAATTCCATTTTTCGATATACATAAGCCTGTATTGATACACCTAGGGACCGTATCGGTGCACCTTTGTCTTTTTTTTCGTATTGAAACGCAAGTCACCCGTGCCAGTACACAGACCGTTCATTCTGTTGTGATGCTATCTGAAGTTTGCAATCTTTGCATTTTGGTCCTTGTTTCTTAAATGGGCAATTAAATGTGTATGAATGATCATTTTGGGTTAAAATTTAACATGAAGGTATGTAACATGACTAATTGAGGATTGGTAACTTTAATTTCATGAAAGTCCTTGTAAATATTGAAAATTATATTTTAGTCCCTGTAAAACATTTTTTGAGCAATTGGATGTCGAAATGACGCCCGATTGAGTTGTAACTTTAACCATGACATGTATGAACACTATAGGACCTAATAATGCATTTAGATAAGATAAAAAATAGACCATTTTATTCGTAATCTCTTTAGGGTTTATTTTGGTAAACCCTAATGTAGCTCGCTCGGTTCAGTCTTTCGGCTAGACCGAGTCAAAAGGGTTACATATCCTTCATCCGCACTTTCTCCATATTCAGATTCATCACATAAGCTAGATATGCCTGACATCCATATTCCAGCAACTTACGCGCCTCCATGGCTGAAACTATATTGGACAGGAACTTTATATTTTCACCCACAACTACAACCTCATAATCATGAGCAAGCTCAAAGAAACCCGCTTGGTCTCAAAATCAACCACAGCCCGATGCTCGGACAACCAGTCCATACCCAAGGTCACGTCAAAACCATGGAACGTCAACTCCATTAGCTTTGCCGCAAACACGTGACCCTGAACCATCAGAGGACACCTATGATACAACTTTCTCATAATCATCGTTTCTCCAAAAGAACGCATCACTTGCATACCAACATCAAGCATTTCTACCGGTACACTAAGCAAATGCGCATGCTCATGCAATACATATGAATGTGTAGAACTAGAATCTATCAAATATAACAATGACATAGACTGCAAGGTAAAGGTACCTGCTATCACGTCCGTGTCATTTCTTCCCTCGCGATGAGCATAGATCCTCGTTGGTCCATCATCCTCCTAGTCAAACCACCACTGTGTGCGCCACATTCCTCTATCCCTTCTCCCTCCGCTGGAAGGTGCCTCGACCTCGTCCACGGCCCCTAGGTGGTGCAGCAACAGGTGCAAGTGCTTGCCTACCTCTAGCAAGCAAAGGACAGTCCCATATGATGTGTTCTGTCGACCCACAACTCCAACAAGAGTTTGCAGCCACAACCGTAGGAGCCTACCCTCTTTGGCCAAACGTGAGCAATCTCGCCTCAAATGTTCTCTAGAACCCCAACCCCAACAGCTATTATGCACTGCTCGAACCTGAGCACCCTGTCCTTGATATCCTAGTCCCGAACCATCCCCACCGCGTCTCGCATCTGGTCGAAACCTCCGGTCATAGTGCCTCTTAGCCTGGCCACCCCCAAAACTATACTCTGCAGCTCTCTTCCCTAGCTAAAACCTCCAGAATGACGAGACAACCCCAGACTCTACTCTATATCCTTTGCCTAAGATACTAAAACATAAAACTCAGTATACTCAGTGGCCAACATGTACGTCTCGACATCCTGCACCAAACCATACCGAAAATGATCATAATGGTGCCTCTCGTCTGGCACCAACTCAGGTGCATACTGACTCAGCCGTACAAACTGCACCTCATACTAAAACACATTTATACTGCCCTAAACCAAGGCCATAAACTCTCGTTTCTTGTCATCCAAATGTCTAACACCCAGATATTTCTTCCTGAAGGTAGCCTGGAAAAAATCCCACGTCACATCACTAGGTTCCATGCTCGTGGTTACAGTGGTCCACCAACTATACGCATCCCCTTGCAAAAGGGAAACACCACATCCCAACTTGCGGTCATCATTACACCCCAACTAAACCAAGATACGCTCTGTACTGGTCATCCACTCCTCGGACTCAACCCCTCTAAGATTACGCAAACGTTCCAATGACAAACCCAGGTTAGCAACAGCAGGTGCCAAAGTAAGTCCGTGAGCTCCAGCTATCACGGCCTGGAATGCTCCTGTCATCGCCTAAACTAGAGGCGTCATGTCCCTAAACACAGAACCAGGTGGTGTAGAGGGTACTTGTTCCAGTCCCTCAGGAGGATTGGGCGGAGGAGGTGGCAAATCCTCAGGGTGTACTAACTCGCCCTCAACTCCCTGCCCTCCAGCAGCAGCATTTCCACTAGATCACAATTCTCTCCTCGGTGGCATAGTCTAAAATGTATCTAAGGCATGATAATTACACAAAAACAAAAATAATCAGGCAGTTTCAAATAAGGATCCAAGACTTCCATTTAAAACCCAAAATCATTTCATAAACTTAGTAATAAGGCAATGTGTCCCCAAGGTACCCAAACATGGCATAACTCAAACACTGTACATGTAAACAATCACCGTGCATAGCAAACATCATATTACGGACACCAACAACATCCCAATTTTTGTAAACTTGGCTCTGATACCACCAGATGTAACCCCTTTAGCCGGCCTATTCGAAATTAGACTAAAAGGGCCACATTAGGTTTGCCGAAGCAAACCTGAGCTAAAACCCTAAACTGAACCCATTTTTTCTTCTTTTTATCTTGTCTAGATGCGCATTATTAGTCCTATATATACGCACGACACACGGTAGCTTTTATATCCATTAGATTACAAAATGGGAATCAGTTGCTCGACATAACATTTTAGGGACCGAATGCAAATCCAATAATTTCTCATCAATTTTACATGTTTAGGGTTACCAACCTTTAAATAGTCTAATTACATATATATGGGTCAAATTTTATTCCAAAACAATCACTTGAACACAATTATTTACATACATATCAAACAGGGATCAAATTGCAAAATTTCCAAACTTTAGCATCACCAAAAAGCATGAAACAGTATAGCGTACTAATACTGGCAAGGTCATACTGATACGAGTTAACAGATATAACAGCACAGCGTACCGATACACTATATCGCGTATCGATACGGTGTGTTGACCACCCATGTACCGGTACGGCTTTGACCCGTACCGATCCCCTTCTTATTTTCTCAAAACTCAAGATTCTAGTAACCAAAATGCGTATCGATACGGTACCCCGCGTATCGATACGGGTAGCTAAAATCGAAGGGGGCGTACCGATCCTCAAACTCATGTACCGAAAAAACATACAATTTCCTTAAGGTGTACCGATACAATGACTAGGCATACCGGCACCCATAGCTTTATTTCAACATTTTGAGCCTCATACAGACCCCGTGTACCGATCCTGAGGTACCCGTACAGGTATGCAGAGGCCTGTAATGACCTCTAGGTCCAACATATGACTCTTTGGCTCACTTCAATCAAGCTTAACACTTAGCTAATCATCATAACACATCATCAACATACTTGAGCAACATCATTCCAACACTAGAAACCAACCTAGCACAACTAGCATACTCAAACAATCAAATCTAGAGGCATGCTTCCTAATCCACATCCAAGGCATCAAATCAACCGAATCACAATCACTAAAAACATATTACAAGTCCAAATCAACAACTATAAGTTGCAACAATAGGGAGTTCATCAAAACCCTCCCAAAGCCTTAACCGAGACATTGCCATTATTACTATTTTTTGATGTCTAAACCATACTTTGAATCCAAGTCTTGGAATTATCTTTCTTGCTTTTTAGCTGCCGCAACTCTTAGTTTTCTGCATTGATGGAAGAGAGAGCGTAATCACACTAGGCTTAGTGAGGAATGCTCAAGCATCAACCATCATTAATGCATTTTAAAACCATTTCACAATACGTTTAAAATACATTTTAAAGCTCTTTTGAATCATCATCACATTATCATGCCTTTCCAAAATCATGCACTTAACATTTCAAAACAGTATATTAAACCATATGCAACATGTATCATGAATCCCACAGAAAAAACCCATTTGCTACCCTTAATTTAAGATTTCCCATGTAGTAAGAGTAAAACATGTTTAAATCATATTAAACAACATAATCCATCTCATGATACATAAACAATTATATTGTCTTCCAATTGATCATTTACCAAGTTCCATTTACCAAAACGTAACATCAGATACACGGATTCAACAAGTGTTCCCTCAACGCTTAACCAAGAATCTACCAGTAACCCAAGGTTCACACAAAGGAGTATTCGATATACTTAAACTCCTACACCATTGTGACACCCATGGTGGAGTATTAGGTACACATCAACCCCTCAACACCACTCATTGGTACGATGTTTAATCCACTAACGGGAGTCTTCGGTATTCATAAACCCCTCGACCGTTAGGGTACTTGGATGGAGTATTCGATACACCTTATAAACCCCTCAACATCCAAGGCGCCTTTTTATAGTGCACTATCAATCCTATGGCGGGCCAACTATATCCGATTTCATTTTCAAACCTTTTCATAACATCACTTACCAACATAATTCATTTTAACATCATTAACTCTTTGTTTTCATATGCATTAACCAAAACTATTAAACCAATTCATCAACATTTGCATTAAACAATGTTCATAAACATTAACAAATCATGCATTACTCCCAAATGCATTAACATCATTTTGAAACCAATTTCCAGCATTAAATTATGCTCAATTTATGCATAAACAGTGAGCAATCGAAACATGTAAAACAAGTGCATCAACTATTGCCAAAACCGAGTTCGAGAGAAAATTCATTCTTTACTTACTTTTGAGCTTAGATTAGCATTTCAAGCTCAAT
>JAGYYJ010001134.1:0-10211 GCA_019671005.1 Hibiscus mutabilis
CTTTGCTCTCATTTACTTTATTGATAGATGCAGTCTACCACATTTATAGATCTTGATCAAACATGCTTGCTTGCTTGATATACTGTAAGTGTTAGATGTTTGGTATGTAGGTATTAGTTTTTAGCGAGGCAGGTAGTTCTTTAGAGAAGGTTGTTTAGAGATATTATTTGATGGTTCAAGAGTCGTATGTTCATGGTGATTTAATGGAGCTCTTAGTTTCACTTAGTTTTAATGTAATCTTGGGGATGGATTGGTTGTCGAGCACATGGGTATTGGTTGATTTTGAGTCCAAGCGAGTTTGTTGAAACTGGCGTGATTATGAAGTAAGTGATTTAGCCAGTGAGAATGTTGATTCTTGTCCAATGTGATTAAACTTTGGAAGCACATAAGTTATTTAGAGTTTGAGAGTCGCATATCTAGCTTATGTTATGAATCGAGATATGAAGGAGGTATGTGCCCGGGGATATACTGCCTTTGTTTGCGATTTTCATGAGTGTTTTGAGAGGAGTTACCTAGATTACCGTCGGATAGGGAGGTAGAGTTTTGCATTGAGACGTGTCTGAGATCACAGTTCGGTGTCGATTACCTTTATGTCGTATGGCACTAAAAAGGAATTGAAAGATTTAAAGGCAGCAACTTTAGAAGTTGTTGGATCGTAGTTTCGTTCGGCCTAGTGTAACAGTAGAGGAGCAGGTGTTGTTTGAGATGGCACGATATGAGGATGTATATAGATTATCGGTAACTAAACAAGTTGGATATTAAGAACCATTATCCTTTCACAGGGATTGATGATTTGTTTGATCGGTTTGGGGGTGCTGCGGTGTTTTCAAGATTGACATAACATTTGGGTATAATTAGTTGAAAGTTGAAACAACTTTTACCTTATATCTTTATGACCATTATGAGTTCTTGTGATCTCCGTTTGGGTTGACAAATGCTTTGTAGCTTTTATGGACATGATAGATATATGGTATTCATAAATTCTTGGATGAATTTGTAATTGGTGTTCATCGATGACATTCTCGTGTACTCGTGAGGAAGATCACGATCCAACACCTCACAGTTATATTGCAGGATACACATTGGATATGCAGCTTTATTCCAAGTTGAGTAAGTGTGAGTTTTGGATCAAGCAAGATGAGACTTTCTAAGCCATGTTGTTTAGGCCGAAGGTATCAAAGTGGATCAGTAAGAAAATTAAAAGCGATTATGAATTAGAAGCAACCTAAAGTCTGTGATAGGAGTCCATAGTTTTCTTGGGGTTAGCTGGCTATTATCTACCAGCTTTACAGATGGATTTCCTCGAGGATTCTTCACTCCTTTGTGAATTTTTGCAAAGGATGTAAGTTTTGAGTGGATGGAGAGTAGACAACGGGCTTTTGATAAGTTAAATGAAGCTTTGGCGTAAGCTTTGATTTTGATTCAGCTTTGAAGTCGGGAAGGAGTTTGTAATGTATAGCGATCGTCCCTATGTTGGTTTGGGGTATGTGTTGATGCAGGAGGAAAGATTGTGGCTTATGCAACTCTCGTTAGTTGAAGGTGCAGCGCAACTATCTATACACGATATAGGCTTGCTACGGTGGTATTTGCGTTGAAGATTTGGAGGCATTACGCTTTATGGTGAGAGGTGTCTTGTGTATATGGATGAAAATAGTTTAAAATATGTGATGTCACGAAAGAGTTCGTCACTTAGGCAACGAAGATGGTTGGGTTATCAAAGATTATGATTTGACGATTGAGTATTATCAGGGAAAGGCTATTAATAAGCCTTGAGTAGGAAGAGTTCTTGTTAAAGTTGAAATTTATGTTTGCTCAGTGAGTATGGCCTTGAGATGGTGGTTTGTTGGTGAGTTACCGTCAAAGCCATTGTTGTAGTTGATCAAGGAGAAGCAATCGTGTGATGATTCCTTGGTATCTCATGTTAAGGATATTATGGATGACAACTAGGCAATTCACGTTTTTAGCAAAGGAAGATGTTTTATGATTTAAAGATCGGGTGGTGGTCTTAGAAAGATGAGGAGTTAAGGCGTATTATCTTGGGTGAGGCATATTCGAGGAGTAAAGATGTATCGGGATTTGAAGAAGGAGTATTTGGGTTTTATTTGAAGAAGGATGTGGTGGATTTTATTACTCGATCTGTATGGTATGTCAATGTGTTAAGGCTAAACATCAATTTTCTTACGGGCTGTTGCAACCATTGAAGATTCTAGAATGGAAGTGGGAGAGAATTACCATGGATTTCGTGACTTGTTTGCCTTTGACGCCATCAAAAGAATAATACCATTTGGGTAATTGTGGATAGGTTTATGAAGTGTGCGCATTTCTTGGCTATGAATACGACGTATACTGGATAAGTTGGCATTGATTGTATAGCTGCGTAAATTGTAAGGTTTGCTAGGTGTGTTTCATAGGATCGAGATAGGACCGCACTTTACAACAAGGTTTTGGGAGTGTTTGCATAGGTCTTTGGGTACGCGAATGAATTTTAGTACTTCATATCATCCTCAAAATGATGGTCAGTTTGAATGCGTTATCCAAGTGTTGGAAGATATGTTGTGGTGTTGCATAGGTGATTTTCGAACGTGGGAGAAGCGGTTACTGTTGCAGTGGAGTTTATATAACAATAGTTATTAGGCTAGTATTCAAATGGCTCGTATGAGGCTTTGCATGGTATGAGGTGTCGCAAGCCAATTTGAGGGCGGAGCGGGAGAAAAGTTTGTTTCCTATGCCTTATAAAGTCAAGGACACTAATGAAAAGGTGAAACATGCATTAGTGATCGGTTGCGGACGCTTTAGATTGGCAAAAGTCTTATCTTTGACTTAAACGTAGGAGATTGATTCATGTGGTGGAGATCGAGTGTTTTTAAGGTTTCGCCATGGAAAAGGTGATGAGGTTTTGCGTAGGGCAGCTAAGTCAAGGTCGGGTTCATTGGGCCTTATGAGGTGTTGGAGCATATTAGTCCAAGTTGCTTATAGGAAGTTGAGGTTGCATGCATGAGTTGGAGAAGATACATGATGTTTTCTATGTATCGATGCGGAGGTATAGATCAGATAGATTGAGTTCAATTCATATTTGACCTATGATGAAGAGCCGGTGGAAATTCTGGATTCTGGCAGCAAAGGTTCTTCGTGGCAAAACCATAGAGTTAATTGAAAGTGTTGTGTGACATCGTGGAGTTGAAACCCATTGAGAAAGTAAGAAAGACATGGCTTGGATTTTCCTTACCTTTTCCCCGGAGTAAATTTTGAACGAAATTTCTTAGAGGGTGAGAGTTATGGCAGCCACAGATTTGAGCCTAGATGTTAGATATGGGTTGGATTCAGCGATTGGGAGAGAACATGATTAGACAATTGGGCTAGTTTAAAATTAAATCTTAATAAATTATTTTGGCTAAAATAAAATATGGAAAATTGCTAAAAAAATATTTAATTTAATATTACTAAGGAGTTTTTGTTATATTCAATTTGATGGAGATTAAATCAGATTTTAGGACATTTTAGTTCATAAATGGTTTTAATAGTTAAATAAAATAGAATTGATTAAAGGTTTTTAATTACATAATTCATTTTCTCACGTAACTAATTTTGCTCTCAACTTTCTCAGCAGCCAAACTATCAATTTGTTTACAAAATTTCCAAAAATCAGTCTCTTTTGATTTCCTTTTGATTTCATATTTGATTTCTTTGATTCCTACAACAAAATTTACTTGGTTTCTTGAAGTTTTCATCCAATCTTGGCCAATTAAGGGGGAAATTAGCAATTAGAGGTGATTTTCATTTCTCTCCTTTTTTTGAATGTTCTTTAATGAAATTACCAAGTTCTTGATCCTTTACAGCTGATTTATGTTATGGAATTATGATTAAAACGTGATTATGGTAATTAAATAGAGTTTTGAAGTGGAAATTTGATAAACACTGTTATGGATCTATTTTGTATTGAATCTAATTGATTTAGATCTCTTATAAGATGTGTTTTAATGATGTAAGAAGAGATTAATTAAATAAATCCCGAAACTATGTGAATTGTTGATTTTCTAGGTTGTAAATAGTTACATTTTTGAAGTGATCTTGGCGTTGTAAGGTTGTCGGAGGTATAAGGACGTTATAAAGATGCTTTTGGATGTTAATTGATGTTGTTAAGATGTTAAAATCAATAGGTTTTGGCTGGGCTTTTTTTAGATAAAGTTTGGTGATAATTTCGGTTGTTTTAAAGAGGCATTTGATGGTGAGTGGAAACATGGTTTTACTGCTTTTAAAAGGTTTGAAAGAGATTTTGAAGTTTAGATTAAGTTTGAAACACTTGTCTAAGCTCTAAGTATTGGATGTTTTCGCTCTCGTTTTACATTTTGCAAAATATAATCTCATGCACATGTTTATGATTTTGATTACCTCTTTGTTATATGCATGTTTTAGAATGAAAGATATTGCAAAATATCATATGTGATGTTTTTATAATGTTAAATGTTTTTATGAAAGAATTTGAGAATTCTAGAATACATGGTTTAATGTATCGAAATTGATTTGATTTGTTGCATATTTAAAATAGTGATGTAATATAGTTTTATTTGATTATATTGGAAATTGGATGAGATTAAATGTTTATCGAGAATATAGTTATTAGCCATAGGTTTGTAGCGTACTATAATAACTCACTTTCATGTTTTGAGGGGTCAAGTGCCACATGCTCCACCATGAGAACTGCGGCGGTCGGGGGTCAAGAGTGTACTTATTCTCCCGTAGGTGGATTTATACGTTATAACCATTAAGGGTTACTGATTAGAGGATGTATGCGAAGTGGTGGAAGGAACCACTTAGAAAATCCGTGTATCCGATGTGTTTATAAAATATAATCCATTTATATTGAGTCACTTGAATGCCAATATATGAGATAATGTATCTAAAAGAAATGTTCCATGTTTTTATATGGTATGGTTTATACATGAGATGCTCTTTAAGCTTTCTATTTAAAGATTTTGGAATATGAAACTTATATTGAGGTTTGTGAGAGAATTTGCATGATACATGTGTTGACCACTGTGGATTCTCATAGGAGCATGGACAAAGACCCTCAAACACATGAGGTGATTTTATTATGAACAATATAAGCTTGGTTTGAAATAAAATGGTTTTAAATCTTTTAATCTCAACCAGTTTCCAATCGCTAATAAACTATATTACATCATATTTTAAATATGCATCAAATCAAACACTTTAAGACATTAAATAAGCAAGATGTATTCTAGTATTTTCAAATTATGGTTTATAAATTTTTTACGATTATAAAAAATCATCAAGTTGTCATTTGGAACATCTTCATTTCTAAATATGCATATAATAAGTTATGTTCAAATTTTGGACTTGTATGATGCTTTATATTTGTTTTGCAAATCAAAACATTTTGCATGCTTGGGTAAAAGATCATGCCTATAGGACATTTTCTTGTTTCAAACTAATGGTGTATGACCCAAAACCATGCTCAAATGTTTGTAGAAATATTGTTTGAGATGTTATATGATGATTAGATGTTGATTGGAGTATGTTAGAGTGGGCCAAAGTGCCGTATGTTCCAAGAGCCAAAGGTCATTCCAACTATGTACATTTTCCCAACCAAATAGGGGATTAATGCGCGGGGGCTGTAATTTCCAGCAACTATTAAAGAACACAACCCCCATCTCACTAAAACCATCAAGACCTCCTCAGTAAACAATAAAAACGCTGCTAAACTCCAACAAACAGTGCCCAAATCCAAACCTATTGATTTTAACATCTTAATTTCGCATAGCTCTAGAATTCCCACATTTGAATATTGAACACCATTGCAGTACATAAAGAGATATACACAATTACACCTTTGAAAATTAAGTAAATCTTTTGATACATAGTTAGTTAATTACTATTCAAATGCTTTCAAGTTTGATTAACTGCAGTTTGATGTATTTCTTGATCATGCGATTAAATGAGTTTGGATGATTATTTTAAGTTAATTGCTGAATGCACAAAAACGACTAATTAGTATTGATAACTTTAATTTCAAGGAAGTTCTCTTAATTATCTATAATTACGATTTAGTCCATGAAAATAATTTTGTACCATTGGATCTCAGTCGGCCTTGGAATTGATTGTAATCTTCCTCACATAAGCATGATCACCTAGAATAAATAATGCATTAGATAAGATAAAATAAAAAATTAGACCGTTTTCTAAATTAAATCTTTTGGGTTTGTTTGGTAAACCCAATGTAGCTCGATTGGTTCGGTGCGGCATCTAGGCGGGGTCGAGGAGGTTGCGAGTACTACCATGTGCGGGGGTGGAAGAACAATCAGAGCACTCTTGGTGATCAAGGAGGTAACCAATATAATGCCCAGCGTTAGAAACAACATTACTGTGAGTTTCAACGATAATACGAAGAAACAAATAATATCTATCCGGGATAGAGATCCACAAATGGGAATGCTTTCTAGCAGTATATAGAGTGTAAAGGTGGTAATCGAGTTTACGGCATCGATGCGAAACTTGAGGTCAGTGGGGCCAGTTTCCAATGCACTTAGTAAAGACCCCAAGGAACTTTGCCAAGTGATACGGAGGATGCTCGACAAAAATGAACAATGCAAACCGATCGCCCTCTGGAGTAGCAGAAGCAGCCTCTAGAATGAAGCACACCTTGGCAGTAATTTGTTTGCGAGAAAATACGCTCAGTAGGAGGGCAAGGTAGTTGAGAATGGGGCAAGCCTTGGCAATGCAGGACCTCAAGGCGCAGTGCCAATATCACCTCAGCAAAACCAAAGTGAACAGCGTTTGCCTGCAGAGCCACACACCGTGAGGCTCAGAAACACAAGCAAGATCGGGAGTTTGAATGCTTCTTGGAAGTTCTTAAACAAATGTAGATCAACATACCTTTAGTGGAAGCTCCTCGAACAAGTGCCGCTATGTTAAATTCATGAAGAACTTATTGTCAAAAATTTGTGTGACTTGAAGTAATTTCTCTTATTGAGGATGTAGTGCAATGATAGCTTGACAAATTGCCCGCAAAACTAAAAAGATCAGGAGTTTCACTATTCCTATACAATTGGCAATAAATTCATGGGTAGGTACCATGTAAATCATAGGAGCCAACATCAATCGATACCAATGTTAGTTTTCAGAGACTTGGTATTGGAAAAGCCAGGTACTACTATAGTGACACTTGAGTTGTCAGTTAATCTTATGCACGTCAAAGGGTAAGATTGAGGGCGTAAGTGAAATAGATAAATATATATTCCACATGATTTCATTTTTTAGAATACGAAGGCTGATGTTGATGTCCCAATAATTTTGGGAAGCTATCTTTTGCCACGGGTGAAGCAAATTGATGTATAAAGTGAGCTTACTATGCGTACAAATGAACAACATGTTACATTTAACGTATTTCAAGCTCTTAAGTGTGTAGATGAACTGAGAATGCCAAAGAACATTGAGTGAAATTGATCGTTCATTATGGACATAACAGTTTTCCATGGCACATTACATTGTATTTATGAAACGAGATGATGAAGATATGATTAGTAGATAATGCGAAGAAACAAGCATGATGAATGAATTCATGAGTTATTACCGGAGACCTAAGCCACTTGAGTTGGCTGAAAAACAACGGCACCCAAACCAACTATTAAGAATGGTGGAACTGGAGTGAAACCTTTGCCAAGCTGCGCCCAAATATGATTACTTGGGAGACAACTACACTTTACTAGTGATCAGTGCTGGCTGGTTGTGCAAGGCAGGAGGAAGATTCTTGGAGACAGTGAGCAATTACAATAGAAATACGATGTGGACCATACATTTGAGGATGCAGCCCAATAATCTGTCATAAAAATTATGTTAGAGAGGTTACCATGGCAAAATAATTGAGGCCCATGGGATTACGAATCCCAACATGAAGGAGGTAGTCAGAAAGAAGTCATAAAATGGTTAGATGCATGGATAATTTATCATTTCATAGCTCATGGTGAATAGTGCAATGTGTGCCAAAGATGTAGAATGGTACATGATTGAGAGCAACAAGATGAATTGATCCCTCGAGAGACTAGGGCTGAGAGGTGGAGAATGTGCATGGAATTATAGGAATCTAAATAATGCCACAGGGGAATGATCATTTTCCACTACCACTTCATTGATAAGATATTAGATAGATTAGAGAGATGTTTATTGCTTTAGCCAGTGGCTATAGAGCTGAAATCGTAGCCATTGCTCTAGAAGATCGGGAAAAACTATGTTCACCTGTCGTATAGGACGTTACGCCTTTGAAGAATGCCTTTTGAATTGTGCTTAACACCGACAATGTTTCGGCGTGCATGATGTCGATTTTCTCAGATATGATCGAGATTGACTTGATCTTCATGGATAGCTTCGAGTCTTTGGCAAACGTTTGAGAATGCCTTGAGTTTGGGCTTGTTCTTGAAATGCATTGAAACTAACTTTTGGTCTGACTAGGAAAAATGCCCTTCATGGTGAAGGAGGACATGATTCTTGCTGGACATAAAGTAAACAGAAGGAATTTAGAAGTAAACAAAAGCAAAGTAGAAATAATCAGTAATTGCCACCACCCTGAAATGTCAAAGGTATTAGAGTTCAGGACATATAGGCATTTTTATCATTGCTGTCTAGACTTGTCAATTTCTCTAAACCTTTATGCTGCTGAATAGAATACCAACATTTGATGATTCTTGTTTGAAAGCTTTTCGGGGAATTGAAAGGCGAGGTTAATTAATGCCTATGGTCATTGGCACCATATTGGAGGATAGGCCATTTAAGCTCATAATGTGATGCCATGACTATGCCGTCGGGTAATGTTAGGAAAAACATTGCAAAATTTTCTATACAATCTATTATTCCGTGTTGCGTTGAATGAAGCCTAGCTTAACTTCTACAACAACTAAGAATGAGCTTCTTGTAGTTGTCTTTACATTGACAAATTCGAGTCTTACTTTGTTGGTAGTAAAATTGTGGTATACACAGACCACTCGGCAATTAAATACCTCATGTCCTAAAGATGGCAAAGCGGTGATCGATACATTCAGAGCTCGATATCAAGATACGAGATAAAGTGGAGTGAGAACTTGGTGTTTGATCACTTTTCTTGTTGAAATCACCACCATGGTAGCGACACCTCGAGTCATTTTAGATAACTTCACATTGAGCGATTGTAACCACTACCCATTTTCATGGTATCTTTGACATAGTCAAGCTATCTGAGTCAATGATATAATGTCACCCTTGTCCAGTAATGTGATAAATGATTTCTGAGGATATCGACAATACTACTAGGATAAGGTCATTCTTGTTTTTAAACAATATGTGACCAAATCGTGCGTCATTGTGCCGAGGCTGAGTTAACAATGTTCTTGGCTTGCCCATATAACTGTCGCCAGATGTTACTTTCTTTGGAATGAATAAGCTGACTAAAATCTTCTGATTAGGATTTACAGCATGCGCCTGCTAAGGACATCAAGTTATTTTGTCAAATCATGTGATAGGTGCCAATGGTAGAAACATTTCAAACCAAACATCAATTGCCACTTCAAAATATCATGCCTATCGAGTTGTTTGATGTAATAATAGGATAGACTTTATAAGAGTTCTTTTCCCCGTTGTTTAGCTATTATATAGTTGCCATGTGGTTTATGTCTCAAGTGAGTTGAAGCTATTTGCTTTCTCCCAACAAATGATGCCAAGGCCATCGCAAGTTCACAGCACAAACATATTTTACTGATTACATTACCCCCAATGTCATACATGATGAAAGTACCCATTTAAATGTCATTTAATCATAAAGCTCTGCGCGGTATGAACTCCGGTAAAAGGGTACTTGCCTGCCATCTCGAGCAAATAACTAGAGCGAAATTTCAAAAACAGGGAGATCAAGAATATCTTGGAGAAAAGCCTTAGTGAATCCAACTCGGAAGGATTGGTCATTGAGGTTATATGATTCCTTGTGGGCATACGGACAACCTTGAAACCTTATTGGGAGGCTTCCCACAGCCCACAAGCTTGTGTTTGGGAAGTCATGCCATCTTCGGTGGAGCTAGAACATAACGTGCTGGGCAGCCAAACGACTGAACATGTAACGAGAAGCCATATGTGATAAGTGGTTGTTAGATTTGAATAGTGGAGAGATTTAGGCACAAGCCTATATAGAAAATGCAAGAAGCTTTATAAAGAAAGAACAAGAAGGTCAT
>JAGYYJ010002421.1:0-10488 GCA_019671005.1 Hibiscus mutabilis
GTTAAGCTACTAAGCTAAGCTGCTGTTGGGGAACTTGGTTGTTAACCAACGGCGTTAACCAAAACCGCCTCCTCCCGCCTCATTTTAAAAATGAAGTAGTTGGTGGAATTCATCACTAGAAAGTCCAAGCTGAGTGATGTTCTGCAAAACAGAAGAAAGATTTTGCAGAGTTAGATCATTCCCAAGGATGTCAGTGACCAGTTGCCCGTAGGTCCAATTAGGCGGCAGGGGGATATTATGACATTGGAAAAGGACGTATCGGTTATGGCTCCCCTTGTTATATTAACCATTGTGGTATAAAGGATATCGTTTGGCCTGGCCCTGCGGGAGGTTCCCCATTATATTATGCTGGTTTGAAATTTCATTACATAATGAGGTAAGGGCGTTTACAACTATGAGTTGATTTTGGGGCTGCATGATTTTTTTAACTTAACATTCATTCGCTTCTTGCTTTGAAGCGGCATACCGAAAAAAAGCCCTTATTCGGATTCGAACCAATAACTTATGCCTCCTTCTTTCTTAAGGGCGAACTGATCGACTCGCGTGTGTAAAGCATAAAATTTTGAGCCCTCAATCTGTTGGGCCCTTCGTGGCCCCGTTAGCTGGCTTGCCAATCAACTCATCCGACTGCCAACAGGAACAGGAAAGGCCCGCGACGAATGACCCGTTCACCTTTTTCTAAAGTCTTTGTCTGAAAGACCCTATTTTTCAAAGAGGCGAGGCAAGCCTAGAGCCAGAGAGAGCCCCGGAAAGAAGAGTCTATATTGGTGTAAAAAAGCGAGTTCCATCTTGACAATATAAAATTCTCAAAGGTCCAAGACGATAAGGCAAAATCGTCTGATCGGCTTTAGCCTGAGATACCATAATCACCGAGAGCACACTTCAAAGTGGAGGTGGTAGCTAAGCTAACATAAGGTCGGACAGAAAGAGTCCATTCATGAGTTGAGGATAGGATCTCAGATATCTGATGGCTTATTGATGACGATCTCTCCTGCCGGCCAAAAGGAATGGAGACAAGATAATCAAAATGATAAGCTCGATCTGCCTTCACTTACCTTACACAATTTATTGAGTTAGACCTAACCTAAGATGGACTCAGAGGCTAATAGTTACGACTATCGAACAAAGGCGCTATCTAGTGTATTATAAGAAAAGGGAAGATGAAAAGAATAAAGTGGAGAAGCGGGGGACGAACTCCTCTATCTACCCTACCCTACAAATAGGTTGGATCTATTGAATGAGATCCTTCCGATTGGGATAAGAGAATTCCTACTATTACTATTCTCTTTCTTTCTCTTCATTTAATAAAGAAAGAACACTGAACACAAACAAGAAGTAACTTTTTGAAAGAGTTATAACTTCACAAAACTTCTCATCCCTTATCGTAGTTTAGACTTGATCTTAGGCTAACGGTTACCAGCTTCATGAGACCCTTTCGGTCTACACACGACTAAGCACTATTGGGCAGAGCTTTCTCGATCCAAGCTAAATATCGGAAGATTTGAAAAGAAAGGAAGTCTCACTATACTATAATAAGAAATTTATTTCGTTGGAAATAGAGAAAAAATGAAAACTTTTGAAATATTTCTTTTTCATTAGCTAAAGAATATTTACAAGGGTGAACCTTAGCTATATGCTTAACACAAGCGAGTCGGACTCTAGTAAAGAATCTAGGAATTTCACTGTTTTTGTCGTTCCCGGCCCTACTCTAATAAAGGAAAGGTCCTCCTCTCTATTTATTCTCTATTCATTGTGTGGGAGGTCCCTTCTAGCAGCCCGTATCACTGCTTCCAACCTTGAAAAATTCGTGTTAACAGCTAAATCAACAAAAAGGACTAGCCCATAATCCTAATCTAAGGCCCATACCTTTACTAAACGAACAATGGCGAGCGGATAAAACATTATAATACTTAGTTATAGTTAGAGATTAAAGTTATACTCTTTGTACTATAGTTGGCTTAGACTTCCTTGATAAAGAAAAGCATTTTTTTCTTCTTCCCCCTATAGAAGGTGAAAGGTGGAAGTTAGGAGAAGTCTTAGAGCCACTGGATACTCCGAGTACTACAAGAGCGGACAATAGAACAAGCAAGGTCCTACGAAAAATGCTTACAGCGTGCCTGTACATCGCGTCATCGCCGCCCAGAAATACTTAGTCCACCTTTCCCGCCTATCCCTCCCGCAAGAGAGGACTCGTTCTGGCTTTAAAGAGCCTCTTTTTTAGCTGTCTCTTCCATAAGAAAAGATTGACCATCTCTTCTTCCAAGCTTCTTTCTTCTCGGCGTAACGAAAGAACTAGATGAGGAGAGGCCTCAGGTTTCAAATCACTACCCTACGCCTAACGAGGGCGCCCTAGCCAAATTCAATCCCAAGAGGCCTTTTCAACTAGAAAAAAAGTCGTCACAGTCTTCGTTCCTTCTTTCAACGAGATTCTTAGCTGCACCAGCTTGTAAAACTTTCTCTCCTTCACCAGGAAAGGGAGAGTGCAGACAAAGTACCAGATAATTTTGGAATAATTTTGGGCAAGAAGAGCGTATGAGAAGAGTAAGCAGACGATGTCGATAGAAGACGATTCATGGGATCTTCTCAAAGTCAAAGAAAGAGAAGAATGAGCTAAAGAATGGGTATGCCCAGCCCATGGAATTAGATGTCGAATGAGTACGATTTAGAGCAAAAAGAGAGAAGAGAAAGAAAGGTTGGACATTTATCGCTGCCGTGATGATGCAGTTGAGTATTCATTCGATCCACCACTCGAGGCCAGGCCGATCAAACCTATTCATTTTGGGGTTCGATCCAGCAAGTGATCCATAAGCACCAGTAGAAGCAAAAGCATATCCAGAAGCCGATACCAACAGCAGTAGAGAAAGACCCATGCTAATAAAAAAATAGGCATATCTGCCGATGATAACGAGAGTAGTACCGATAGCATCAATAGCATCCATTCCAGTTCCCTTTACTAGGTTGGGGAGCCATCACCAGGGCCGATGATCCAACCCCATACCAAGATGCCCTTATGGAGGTGCGTGATTAGCGTAGGCTATCTCCCTCGTGAGTGTTGAGGGGCTACTTTGACTTTCCCATCCTCCTAGAGAAGTCACCGAATGCGAAGACCATCAGCTCGATGGTAGCAAAAGAGGACTATTCCTATCTACCTACCCCATAGAAGATAAGATGGAAGCGGTCAGCGCCGATAGCTTTGGCGCATTGATTCTCTGCACTAGCAGGTTCCCCGATCTTTCTTCTGTCCCAGCCATTAGGTTAGGTCTCCGGGACTAGGTGAGGAAACGTCTCTTGGAGAGTATAGATTTCCCATCCAGCCAGTAGGGGTTTGACATCGAGGATGTCGCTCTTAATCCTAGGCTACGGCTGGGGAAGATTCAAGAACCGAATCTGAGAGATTCTTAGCAGAGGACGTGAATGGATCTCTTTGTTCTAAGGCTTATAGTCATTTGTGACTTCTTTATTCGTTATTGTCGAGGAAAGAAAGTCATGCGAAAAGAGTGAACCTCTTGGTAGAGCTCTTCTTCCCTCACCCGGTTGCGAGATCGGTTATTTCTGGTGTTACCGGTCGAAATAAGGTTTATTTCTTTGAGATGGTCACGTATATAAGGAATAAATGATGATGAGTCTCCCTGGTGAGACTTGGGCAAGGAACTCGAATGATACGTTGTCACTCTGCGCGTCCCCGTTTTCATGACTTTTTCACTACGCTAGGAAATTTTCTTTCTTATTAGAAAGGGAGGGATTGAGTTTTTGAGCGAGATTGATATGTCAACTGTGAGAACCTTGCCCAAAAGCGCTTCGCAAACTCAGCATACCCCGAGTGTAAGATTAGAGACTTTGACATTGATATGTCAACTCCCAACTCCGCTAGAGTCTATTTATAAATCTTGGCGATCTCGATGCCGCATATAACAACCTCATCCCCCAGGATCGCATACTTATCAAACTTCTGTCCAGGGTGCACTCGTTCTGAAAAATACATCACCAATAAATTGTGAGTAAGAGTAAAGATAGGACAAAAAGAGTAAAGTAATAACCCAAACCAAACAAAGGCTGCCCTACTCTTAAAGTTAAGGACTTAACCTGAGGTATCTTCTTCAAGAAAGGAGCCCTGAATGGATAGGACCTGAAAGCGCTACATACAAACGCCGACAGAGAATTCTCAAAGAGCTGCGCTATCAACGCACTCTGTAACCCAAGCCAAGCCCTATCGATAGCAGACTTAAGGTCAAATTAGTTGATGATTTTTAGAACGGTTGTGCTCGTTGTCAGGGCAGAAAGTGAACGTATCCAAGTCCAGGCTTTTGTCCTATCCACGTGTGATTGATAAAGGGTGCTTTTACATTGTTATAAAATAAAGAGGTTTAGCACTTTCTGTAGGCTTCATGGTGCTGGATTTAGAGTAATCTCGCGACTCTCCAACACTCTCTCAAAACGGTATGAACGTTTGAGGAATGTTTGGTTTAAGTCTTGCTTACCGTTTGATTTGTGGCTAGGAAGGGGTAACCCTCTTAGTCCTTATCTGAAGTAAGCTTATTAAGATAGGCCTATAAGCCCAAAGACCTAGCGTCCCCCTTGGACTTGTATAAGTCTGAGTCTATGGCGTATCTCACTAATGTCACCCTTTTACGTTCATGGACAGCCAATTGGCTCCAGTACGTTAAATGGTATTATACTCAAGCATTTCTGCCTAGTGTACTCCTTAAGGACTTCTTCGATGCACCTGTCTTCACTCGACACTAGAAGGTTAAGAGTGAGGACCCTGAGTTAATCCGATTTGGATTTCTCTGGCGTCTTTACGATGAGGTTGCAAAGAAAGGTCCGTCCTATATGGGTTTTATCCTTGCGGACAATAAGTTAACTCATCCTCTTACTTTACTTAGAGGGGTCTCCGGTACGGAGTTCCTTTGGTTTGCTTCTAGGGCAACCAAGAGCAAGGGATCGTCATAAGACTTTCCTGTTGGTTTTTATAATCAATCCGCATCCGTCGACCATAAGACTTTGGACATCAAGATAGATTCATAGTCCCAAGATAAGTAATTTCCTGAGGAAGAAGGGGAAGACAAGAATGGTTGTTCATTGTTTGATCGTCCAATCCGATACTCGTATATTCTTGGTGATTCGAGCATTTCCTCGATGGACTGCATTGAATCTACTCAACGATTCCGAGCGAGCGTAAAAAGGCAGAATCCCACGGAAGAGGAAAACTATTCATGGTGTAACCTCTTCTGGCAGGCATTCGACGACTGGCTCCCACGAGGGAGGCGCTGTTGGATATCCGGATAAAGACGCTAAGGTTTGATCCATTCTGTGGTAGAAAGGTAAAGAGACAGGAGAGTGAGGCTAGCTTTGGGCATCCCCTAAGCCCTGATGTGCCTACAACGACACTTTTAGACCTTTGTTGATGTACATGAATTGTTTTTCCAGCTGGTGGAGCTAAGACAAGAGGTCTTTAGAAAGCATAGCTATTACCGCTGCCCCACCCAAAAGAGCACGAAAAGTTGTGCCTACTTCCTCCCTGAAACCCCCAAAAGAGCAAAGCTGACTAAGATCGGCGGGCTTGGTATTCATCACAAACGAAGGTTGCATACAAGTAAAGTACAGAGAAAAGGAACGAGGGCAAGCTTTGTTGTACTGGGACTTAGGAGAAAGAGAGAGAAACCAGCTACTCTTCCTCTTTTCATCCATTCATCTCTTATCTTATTCCTTAATTATTTATTTTCTTATTTACTAGAAAGTTTTTCTCCTTCATAGACTATCTTGTTGTACCGAGAGATGAGCAAACCATAGGGACAGAGATTAAAAGAGCTGCTGGCGGGCTTACCCCGAATACAAACAAAAGGACGACTGGTTCACCTAGAACAGGAGTGGGTCGCTAAAAGGAGTAGACAAACTAAGTGAAAAGTCTGTTGAAGACCAGATGCCCTAACGCCATAACAATTATATGTAACAACACGGCTAGAAAGAAAAAATTACATTGACCAAAAACAAGGACATGACGGAATCACCGACCCGAAAGAGATGTATCGAAGCTCTCAAGCGACCCGGCGGGCAATCATTAATACGCCTTGGGGAAAGTCATCACCTGGACGAGACGGATAAAGGAAAGATTCTATCACCAAAAACAAGTAAACGAAATAATTACTAGTGCCCGATCGAAATGTCACGTAAGGTACTGCCGCTCCCGGGAGAGCTAATTCAGATAGTGAGGGAAGAAAGAGAAAGAAGTAGCTATAATTCAAAAACGGCAAAGAGTGCTTACTCATTCAGCAGTCCTCGGCAAAAGAAGGAAGGGTCCCGACTGGAAAGTAAAAAAGAGATCAAGATGGGAACATCTCACTAAGCAGTGAGGCATGATCTTACCAAGTCCGTAGCTTTCTCACTCATGCTTCACACAAAATCGAGATAAAAGAAGATCAAACGTTGCGCTGAATCTCCGTTTCATTTTGTCCTACTCTACTTTACTTTTACTAGGCATTGATTCCCATCTCGGTCAATCAATCGACCCTCCTAGGTAAGGAGGAGTAGCTAACTACTTTCCGCATAGCACATGTTCAGGATAGGGGACTTTAGCAAGTACTGCTGTGATCTTTGCCCTTAGCCTAGCAGTAGGAGGATTCTCTATTATCGCTTTCATGTGACCACGAATGGCTCTTTTTCTCAAACCGAGAATCCTATCTTCCTATATGGCGATAATCCTTTTAACTCTTTTCAAGTCAAGAATGTGTAAACCGATGCCATAGCCTTACCACATCGCAATAGGAGCTACTATTAAATCTGGTGAAGTAAGGGCTAGGCTGCATCTCCTGGGCCCTCGTATGATTATTCATTCTTCTTCTTTTTGCTCCTATTGTGAAGAGCTTTTTCAACCTCCTCGAGGAAAGCCTTACCTCTACCTAATAGCTAGGGATTCAGTTTCGTTAGCGTCAGGCGAAAGAAAAGAAGGTAGCACTTGAGTTGCCTCCGATACAATAGGGAAGCGGCCATAAAGTCTTGTAGGCAAGGGTACAAGTCTCACATTGTATCTACTGTTCAATCACGCTTGCTTTATTGTACTCAATTACTAAATGCTATATCAAATATGGTGTGCTAATGGTGATGTGGTTACTAACCCACCAACATATATCATTCAGAATGGACGACTGAAGCACAAACTCCTATTTATATACTTTCTTCCTTGCCGGGCTAATTTGGAAGCGAAAGAAGCTATCTTTACGGAATGAAAAAGTGCTTCACTACTACATATGCATATGCTACAACCGATATGCATGATCAGTATAATTGAACAATATTTTATCCACTTGAAGCCGATGTTGCTAGAGTTGACTTGCAAGGTTTTTCGCAGATGAGTTGTAACTTACTTTGTCTTTCTCTTCCTCCGAGCGGTAGAGGAGATAATTCAATTGGGATAGTAGGGGACGGTGCTTGGGTTAGCACTCTTTCTCTTTCCGTCGGTGAACAAGTCTCATTCGTTTGGCCGGCCACATTAAAATCCTTTTTTCCATGGTTATAGAATGATTGTGACTTACGAGTAACAGGCTCTGAAATAGGTTGATCAACTACGGAGGATCCATTAGCATTCCCTCACCCAAACTGGGTGAGCTACTTACGCCTCTTAAGTCAAGAGCTAGTAGTACTATCAGCAAGCAAAGGATATCGTAACTATGGCAAATACGTTTTTCTTGCTTGCCACATAGCCTGAATGCGAACTAAGCAGGAACATGTGAACTAAGCCCAAGGCATGATCCTGGATTAAAGTTCTGGAATTATGGACACATGGCGGAGGCATACCAAGCTTAATAATGACTAAAGACCATTGGACGACCGGGAAATAGCACTGAACAAGCGAGGGCTAAAAGCTTCTTCTACCCAGATTTTCTCTCATAGTCTCGAGAAGAGGTCAATACGATCCTTTTGAGAAACAACAAGAAATTCAACTATCAGAGCCATTGCGGGTAATTTTGACTTCGAAAGACATGAGCCCCATTCATGAAAGCCTGCGGAACAAACTTGTTACTTTTGATTTACTTAACTCGTCACTACTTCTGCCCCCGTGCACCTTAACTATAGCTTCGCAGTGACAACCTTGATCGAATGTGTAGGATAGGTGGGAGGTGGTGACACACAATAACGAATCCTGAAAGACCACTCTTTCGTCTAAGGATGCCTAACCGCCATACCAAGAATTTGGGGGACACTCTGAGGTGGGTAGTTTATCTGGGGCGGATGCCTCCTAAAAGAGTAACGGAGGTGTGCGAAGGTAGGCTCAAGCTAAGATTCTGCTCGTGAGTGTAATGGTATAAGCCACTTTATTTGTGAGACCGAATGGTCGAAGAGATGAAAGTCGGCCATAGTGATCTCGGAGTCCCGTGTGGAAGGGCTCTCGCTCAACGGATCAAAGGTACGCCGAGGATAACAGGCTGATGACTTCCAAGAGCTCTTATCGACGGAGTCATTTGGCACCTCGGTGTTGACTCATCACACCACAGGGTTGAAGAAGATCCCAAGGGTTGGTTGTTTGCCGATTCAAGTGGTACGTGAGTTGGGTTTAGAACATCGTGAGACAGTTCAATTTCTATCTACCGTTGGTGTTAAAGGGAGAAGCTGCGAGGAGCCAACCCTAGTACGAGAGAGGTTGGCCCAACCTGGTGTACCGGTTGTTATGCCAATAGCAGCACCACCGGGCAGCTAAGTTGGTATGGGGAACCATTGCGCTGCAGAAATCCTTCTCTATACAAGTTCCCATACGAGGTTTTTGAACAGAACTTTGATAGGCGAGAGGTGTAAGCACCGCGAGGTGTGAAGCGATCTCGTACTAAACGAAACGACTTTCACTTTCCATAAAAAATGAAAGAAAGTCAACCTATTCCTATTTTATAATAGGGTAGGGTGTTCGAACTAGTCGCGAAAGAAAATCATTTTTTTCTTCTTCCCCGATTGTAAAAGTAGAATTACGAGAGAAAGGTAAACGGGAAAATGGAAATCATCATTATTTTATTTTGTTTTCTCAGGAATTTTTGTTACTTTACTTTTTCCTTTCCTACGAGCCCATGAAAATCAGAAAACTTGCATTTTCCGTGTTTTTCATAGGAAAACGATTTCCTTTTCTGAGACCCATGAAAATAATCAAAAGAGCATTTTCCGTGTTTTTGATACACTTTCCCATTTCTCGCCTAGAGAGCCCCATGAAAATCATCATTATTTCATTTTCTTGTATTTTTTGAAAGAAGAGATTAAAAAATGATTCTACCTCGGACCCATTTGAATGTAGAGATAACAGTAGGGGCCCGAGAATTGATGTATATTCGAGTCATAAGAGCTAGTAATCGCAAATATGCTCATATTGGTGACGTTATTGTTGCTGTGATCAAGGAAGAAGTACCAAATACACCTCTAGAAATATCATAAGTGATCAGAGCTATAATTGTACGTACTTGTAAAGAACTCAAACGTGACAACGGGATGATAATACGATATGATGACAATGCTGCAGTTGTCATTGATCAAGAAGGAAATCCAAAACTAACTCGCAATAATAAAGAAAAAGCCCTTTCTCTTTTTTGATTTTATAATAATAAGGTAAGCTTCAGAGCTCAAACCTATACAAGGTCGCCGCTTACTAAGCTTTGCTTCTATCCCGGCCAAGCAACCAAAGTCGGGAACCTAGGTGGGAATAGTGAAAGAAAGAGAAGGGGAAGAAGCGGGGTAGAGTAATGGTTAACTCATCAGGCTCATGATCTGTAGAATGCAGGTTTGAATCCTACCCCCGCCTAATCAGTGGAACATTGTTCACCGGGATAAAAGGCTGGCCCCAACCCGTCTACCAATGTCATTTCATGAATATGGACACTGGCTTGGGGGCGGGCGCCTATCCTACATATAATCGGTACAGCCGATATATCAAATTCTTACTATGAACAAGAGTTCCACCCTATTCTCAGATCTACTACGATTAGTGCCTCTAAAATGGCAGAGAGTTTTTTAACACTCTCGGATGATCAAGTATTACCGGGTACTCCGAAGATTTAGAAAGAAAATATTCTTATTGGGCACACATGGTACTCTTATTTGTAAGAAATCGGTGTCTTTCCTCTTTGTAGCAACTGTGTCCAGTCTTTTTCAAAGAGGATGGGTAAATGAGAGGTTCGGGACGAAACCAGAGTGGATCTGCGGCAAAGCGGAGCCTCCGAAGGTAGGGCGGCTTGTGTTGTACCGTCATTTTGGATTCTCGACCGAAGAAAGAAGGTTTCAGTTTCATTCAACCAACTATCTTTTTGAAGCAGATAGTTCACAGTGCTTTTATTCATTCTATAGAGACTGTCAAAGCCAACTCATGTTTTCACTCCATTTTCATTATGAAGATGTATCACCTCAAGATCCGTTGCTCAAACCGAATCACGCCAACGTTATGGAAGTTCCTGGATCGTGTGAAATAAGAGTAGTACCAAAGGCACCCTATAATTTCATAATAAAAAATGGAAAATTGGC
>JAGYYJ010002849.1:0-10705 GCA_019671005.1 Hibiscus mutabilis
CAAAACAACATCAACAATTCACAAGCCATCTTCAACCTTCACACCATCTTCCATAATTCCATAAACAAACCTGGAATTTTCAGATTTGTTTTACTTATATCTTTCTCAGTCTTTTGTAATCTTTCTTTATATTCTTATTTCTTATCATATAATCCTTCATCTTGTCTTTATTTCTTTAAATTTCCAGCCTTGATTCTGGAAATTTCAATAAAATCCCTTCTCTTTTCTCTTGAATTTTCAAATCTGCCCAAACTTCCTTGATTGAGTCTAGAGCTCCTAGTTATTGCAACAACTTGATTGAAGGCTTCCAAATCCAAGATTGTGCTACTCTATCATTTGGTATCAGATTTAGGACGATTCTTGACAAGAATTTTGGCGTTTTTTGGTGAAAAACTCGAAAATTAGGGAAAATTGTCAAATTCAAACGAGCGAATTTTGAGCTGAAAATTTCCAGATCAGATATACACCTTTGGAGGAGTCACCACATAAAATATCAGAATTTTTTGACATCGGGAACACCTCGAACGAAGTAGATCAAGTTGCTGCAAAATTCCAGGGTTTTCGGGGTTTTCTAATTTTCTTTTGTTCTTAGCCATTAGTTTTCGTTTGTTTTAGCTTTTATTGCTTCTTACACATCTTCTAACACCTTCTTGTTTCCTTGTGTTAGTAGGACTAAAAGTTCCATACTCTTCTTTCTCCTTGCAACTATAATTCTATTGGTGTCTAACATTTTCTTTGGATTCTTAAAGCAATTAGGATGTTTTATTCTCTTTTCAACACTTCGTTATCATTATATACCAATAAATATTTTTTGGTCACGATGTAAGATACAAGGTAATCTATGTTCTTTAATTATTGATGGTGACAGTCGTGTAAACTTAGTGAGCATATTCATTGTTTATGCACTCGATCTACCATGCCAAGAACACCCTAAGCCGTATCATCTTCAAGGGTCTAATAGCGGACCGAATATGAAGGTAACCGAACGTTGTTTAATCTCTTTTACTCTTGGAAGCTATTGTGATGATGTATGGTGTGACGTGGTCCCTATAGAAGTCACCCACTTGCTATTAGTAGGAAGACCTTGGAAAAATGATCGTGGTGCTGTCCATCGAATCAATACAAATGGATATTGATTTGTGCACCAAGGCGAAGCTCTCGTTTGCTACAATAGAGTCGGAAAAAGTAGATGAAGAAATAGCGAAAGGAAAAAATTGTGTGAGAGGATAAAACAAAAAAAGATTGGAAGCACAAAAGGCTGAATCAATTGAACACACAAAGGCAACCAACCATGAAGACATCCCAAAACCAGAAGGTACACATGATTCTCTTCGTACTTCTACTTCTAGCATTTGTGCAAATGTTGATATTGGAGAAGAACCATCTCCCAAACAAAAGGATAGTGATAGTGAACACATTAGACAAGATGACAATGCTTCTAATCCCTCATGTGATAGTAGGTCCACTTGCTATTCTCTCATCACCTCCCCACGAAGAAAGTAAGTGTAATTCTAACCCTTCATTTGATTCTTGTCCTATCATTCTGTTAGAAACACTTTCTCCTCTACAGAAATTGTACATTGATGATAAATTTTGTGAGAGGGATATGGGATGTGAGATACAAAAAACTGAGAGTAAAGAGGCCGAGAGTGAAAAAAGTCAAATTAATGGCCCAAATTTGGTGAGTGAAAATACATATGAGGTAAAAGTCACACAAAGCCCAAAACAAAAAGACAAGAAAAAGAACGTGACTAGTGATTTTGTTTTGACTAATCCTTACAAATGTTCGAGTAGTGCTGTCTTATTTTTTCAAGGTTTTGTTGAACCATTGAGAGGAGCTCAATTAGATCACTCCACATACAACAAAGAAGCCTTTTCAATTGAAGTTGATGATTGTTCTCTCATTGCCGATTTAGATTCGAGGACGAATCCTTTTGAGGAGTGGGGGAATGAAACATGCATGAATGGGGTCAAATTACTAATATTGGACAAGAAGCTGAATTTGTTCTATGCAAACAATAAAAGCCAAAATAGTGCACGCATAGGAGGTCAAAAACGATGCATCTTGGACAAGAAATTGAATCTATTTGTAATGTCTGGAAAGTCATCCAACTTGCAACGAGTTTTTGGATGGGATCCGGGAATTTCTGAGTCAAGTTGTCTCCTAACAAATTGTCCGTCATTCAGTTTCCTTTCCAAAGAATCTTGAAATGCATCAATCGGAAATAAAAAACTCAAGATACGTCCAATTTACTGAAGACTACGCATGCAGAAAACTGGATACGGGATTTTGTAAAATTCAGCCCAAAAGCTAACATATTTGGACGAACTAAACTTAGCCCAATATATTTATTATCATTTAAGTTGATGTTTTAAGGGTTTTATATACTTTAGGAACCAGCCACCCAGCCCTTATCAGCTTATCACTTGCCTTATCACCCTATTCCTTGCCACAGAAGCACAAGGAGTTTAAAGGCTGTTATTTTTTTATTATTTTTAATTAGATTAGGGTTTCCATGTTTTAGTAGAAGTTAAATTACTTTGTCTATCCTTCACCTATAAAAGGATGAAGCCTCCATCATTGTAAGACAGTTTTTCTTTGATTTATTAAATATTTAGTGAGTTTGTTTTTGCAAGTGCTGATTACTTGTGCCTTCGAAGTCTTCTTCAACATAAGTTCGACGAGTTCTTGTGAGGGAGATCATCTTCACACTCTTTCTTGCCTAGATAATCGCATCTAGGAGGGTGGGTTAGAGCCGCTTGAGGTTGCTTGCTTAGATAATTGAGTCTAAGAGGGTGCCGAGGACAAAACAACATCAACAATTCTCAAGCCATCTTCATCTTCAACCTTCACACCATCTTCCATAATTCCATAAACAAACCTGAAATTTTCAGATTTGTTTTACATATCTCTTTCTCAATCTTTTTTAATCTTTCTTTATATTCTTATTTCTTATCATATAATCCTCCATCTTGTCTTTCTTTCTTTAAATTTCCAGCCTTGAATCTGGAAATTTCAAGAAAATCCATTCTCTTTTCTCTTGAATTTTCAGATCTGCCCAAACTTCCTTGATTGAGTCTAGAGCTCCTAGTTCTTGCAACAACTTGATTGAAGGCTCCAAAATCCAAGATTGCACTACTCTATCAGCAGATCTAAATAAAAACCAAACCCAAAATAAAGAACAAATCTGAAAATTTAGATTTGCTTATGGTGGTGGTGTCAATGGAGGAAGCTTGACTGTGTGGAGATGGCGTGATGAATTGATAGTTGTCCTTGACACCCTCTTAGATGCAATTCTCTAAGCAAGCAACCTCAAGCAGATCTAACCCACCCTCCCAAACGCGATTGTATGGGCAAGCAGGATTGTGATGATCCTAAACAACAAATCCCGGAGAACTTGAAAATTGATTTGCTTCTAAAACACAAGATAATCTTCTTGCAAGTTGGAACTCAAAATAGAACTTTATTTAATCATTCAAATCTCAATTATAATGTGGGTGAAGCCTCCTTTATATAGGCCTTGGAGAAGTTCTAATCCTACTAAATTTAGGAATTAAATACAATAAATAAATGCTAAAATCTAATCTCCTAATTAGATAAGTAACTTCTAATAATAAATAAATAAATACTAAAAATAAAATCCTAATTAAATAAATCTGATCCTAATAGATATTGTAGAATCCTATATTGATTTAAATTACAAATAATCAAATAAAATCTTGAAAATTCGTAATTATCCAAAAATCCCGTATTAATCTCGTATAGGAATTTCTGCATGCGCTGACTTCGCTAAAATAGACGTATCTTCAGTTCCATTTGTCCGATTAAGGCGTTTCAAGATGCGTTGGAATGCTAATTGACATCCTGAAAAGTTTTAAGAGACATGTCGATCCATAAATGCCTGGATCCCATCCAAAAAGGCGTCTCGATTTGACTAATGTTTCTGACTTGCAAAGCTGTTTCAACTTCTTTTCTAAGATTATTATTTTGACTCTTCTCATGCTCGTATAAACATGCATCATGCATTTGGATATTATCATGCATTTCCATACCTTATATTCCAAACTTTACATATTAACATTACGCATGCCTTATCTAGGATTAACCACATCTTTACATTAAGTTTTATATTCCTTTATAATATAAGTATTCATTATGTGTTTTTCTTCTTGTTTGTAGGACATATTAGCCACACAAGCAAGGGGAAGGATTGCAGGACAACTCACCTCAACTCATTTAGCTCAAATCAAGCTCAAACTAGCTCATTCAATTTGTAAAGACCATGCCAGCTCCTATCAACTCCAAATAGCTCGAGATAGCTCAAGGACTCTTAAAAACAAGCCCACCTAGCTTAGGGCAGCTTGTAGCAGCTCAAACAATCTCAAAAACTAAGTGAAGCTCATTTAGCTCAATGCTCCACTCAAGTCAGCTCATGCCTAGCTCAAGTAGCTCATCTCATCTCAAGCTATCGTTCCCAACTCAATTGTGGGTAGGAGGATAGGTTTTAAGCCATATCACGAAGGTTGCCTAGTTAATCGCGACTAGGAGGGTTCCGCGGGCAAATTCCTCAATTCCACAAGCAATTGTCATCTTCTACAAACAACCACCAACACCATTGTCATTCAATTCAAAGCTGAAATTTTCATATTTGAATTCTCTATCCTTTTACTCATCTTTATTAATCTTTTATAGTTTTTCCTTCTTATCCATCATCTAATTAATCATCTCCCCTTTGTTTCTTTGATTTTTGCATCATAATTTCAGAATTTTCAAGAAAAGCCTAACTAGTTTCCCTTGAAATTCAAGAAAACTGCCCATACCTTGTTTGATTGAGTCTAGCACTTAGGATTGCTTCCGAGCAACTTGATTCGTGATTCTACATCCACGGCAAGCTATCCCTATCACTTTCTCTCAAACTTGTCCTTTTTAGAACTTTATCGACTTATCAAGCTTTGCTTGTGGTGTCACCTTGCTTTCCATTTGATACTTCGGGTTCTTGGTTCATATAACCAAAGGGTCCAAGTCCTATCACCACCCTCAAAGTCATTCTCTTAAGGATCGGGGTTATGCTTCTTATAGCATAGTTTCTTCCTTTGAATTCTTTGAATACTATCACTTACTTTCCATTTCCTTCACCATATCCATTCCTACACTAAACCAATCACTTTTCATTCTTTCATCCATTTCCTTAAACACCATGCAACCTAGCTTCCGCATCCATCATTTTAACATCTTTCCTTCATTATTTCATCTTCAAGCATTCGGATTGCAAGGCTTACTTGCATTCACGGTCGGGAACAATCAAGCTTCTCTCAACAATAACAATTGGAGAGTTGGAGCGTGTCAACATCCTTCCTTGGTTTGCTTTCTCTATTATCATCTTGAAAGTCAAAAGAAAATGTAGATTCTTGCATATCATTGGAAAAATTAGATTTGATCTTAGGATGTGTCAAAAGACATTCCCTAGTCATTTTGTTGCTGGTGTTGGCACTTGAATCATTCGTTTCCTCTTCTTTGAACTTGTTTTTGGTCCATTCATTCTTCCAAGATTCCACACTTTTCTTCATCAAATTATGATCATTTTGCACTTGCTTTGGAGTAAGTGGTGCAAGAACAATCTTCTTTCCTCCATGCTTGAAAGAATAACGGTTGGTGAAATAATCATGTATGGCCCTCTTATCATATCGCCACGGCCTTCCGAGTTGAATATGGTTGGCATGCATAGTCACAACATCACACATAACTTCATCTTTATAGTTGCCAATTGAAAAGGGAATTAGAACATGTTTGGTGACCTTTAACTCTCCTCCATCATTTAACCACTGAAGCTTGTAAGGTGCAGGATGCTTCAAAGTTTTTAAGCCTAATTTGTCCACCATGATTGTGTTGGCCACAAATGAAACTAAAATAAAAGTCAAGTGACCCCAATGAAAGTTTTAAAAGTTTGATGATCAAAATAAATGCACCCTAAAAATTCGATGACCATTAGTGTACGTCACCCTAAAATATAATAAATAAAGCACCAACCTTTTCGTTTAAGTACTTTAAATATTTATTTTAACCAAATAAATATTTAAAATATACTTTTTGATCAAAATATTAATATATACCATCTTTTGGTTAAAATAAGTATTTAAAATATATTTTTTCATCTAGGTTCCTAAAAGTTGACGTATAACATTGATTAAAAGATATACTTTAAGTGCTTATTTTGACAAAGAAACATGTTAGATACTTAAATGAAAATGTTGATATACTTTAGGTACTTCATATTTAGCTTCAATTACCATAGGAGAAGATACTTCCTCCATCTATGATCATGAAACACACCTTGTTGTTGACATGTCATCGAGTATGAAATATGTTTTCTCGTTGTTGTTCCTCCTCGGCCATTTGTTCACTAAGCATTCTTTTAATTACTAAAAGCTCTCCATCAACAGCTGGTTCAATCTCTTCTTCTTCCTGCTCAAATTCCTTCTTGGCTTCATCCTCATGGTCTGATGTGATCTCGCCATTATCCAAAAGCAACATGGTGTTCCAGTTTGGACACTGATTAACTATATGGCCTCGTCCTAAGCACTTGGAGGGCTTGATTTCACTCGAGCGCTCCTTGTTCTCTACTTGCTTGCTTCGACCATTTTCCATCACAATGGGCTTTTGTTTTTAATCTCGACCGATTCTCTAATTTGTAGAGGAGTGTTCTTTTGAACATTATTCAATTTGGTGCCTGTTGCATTATTTGCTCTCAGAATGATCCTTCTCTTTTGCTGCTGTTCCACTTTCATTGTCATGTACGCCATTTCTTCAATTTTGAATAGTGTTGCAACTCTACAACATCGATAATTTCTCGGTTTAGTCTGGTAAGGAATTTGGCCATGGTTTCTTCTTGGTCCTCATCTATGTTAGCACGGATCATTACAACTTCCATCTCCTTGTAATAGTCCTCAAAACTCTGATTCCCTTGCTTTAAAGTTTGCAATTTTTGAAATAGGTCTCGGTGATAGTGTGTTGGAATGAATCTCCTCTGCATGATACTCTTCATGTCACACCATGTTTGAGTACATACATTCGGATATTATCATGCATTTCCATACCTTATATTCCATACTTTACATATTAAGTAATATTATGCATGCCTTAGCTAGGATTAACCACATCTTTACTTTAAGTATTATATTACTTTATAATATAAGTATTCATTATGTGATTTTTTTATTTATAGGATATATTAGCCATACAAGCAAGGGGGAGGATTGAAGGACAACTCACCTCATCTCGTTTAGCTCAATTCGAGCTCAAAATAGCTTATTCAATTCGATCAAGACCATTCCAGCTCCTATAAGCTCCAAATAGCTCGAGATAGCTCAATGATTCTTAAAGACAAACTCACCAGCTATGAGCAGCTCCTAGCAACTCAAACAAGCTCGGAAACTAAGTGAAGCTCATTCAGCTCATGCTTAGCTCAAGTAGCTCATCTCAGCTCAAGCTACCATACACAGCTCAACACCTAAAGGGCATGTCCCCTCCCAAAAGACATGACTGACCAGCCTTGGAGGGAAGATGTTGGACGACAACCTTTGGAGGGAAAACTTGGCGGCAAGGACTTGGAGGGAGTCACCAAGGCATGCCGAAACATCATCACACCTTCATGAGAGGGCACCACACTATTCGGCCACCCTTTCACCCTTGTTCATGCCTTTTCGGCAGCCCTTTTGAAAACTATAAATAGGGGTTCATTTTGCATTTTGTAAACACACAACTCATATATTAATATAATCCACTTTGTAAGCTTTTCTCTCAAACTTGTTCTTTTTAGAACTTTATCGACTTATCAAGCTTTTCTTCTAACGCCACCTTTGTTTCCATTTGATACTTCGGGTTCTTGGTTCATGTAACCAAAGGGTCCAAGTCCTATCACCACCCTCAAAGCCATTCTCTTAAGGACCGGGTTATGCTTCTTATAGCATAGTTTCTTCCTTTGAATTCTTTGAAAACTCACTTCCTTTCCATTTCATTTCACCATCTTCATTTCCATTTCCCTCACCATATCTGATAGAGTAGCACAAATTCGAATAAAGAGAAAAAAAAAACAAACCAAAATAAAGAACAAATCAAAAAAATCAGATTTGCTTATGGTGGTGGCGTCAATGGAGAAAGCTTGAATATGTGGAGATGGCATGATGAATTGATAGTTTTCATCGGCACCCTCTTAGACGCAATTATCTAAGCAAGCAACCTCAAGCGGCTCTAACCCACCCTCTCAAACGCTTTTGTATGGGCAAGCAGGAGTGTGAGGATCCTCAACAGCAAATCCCGGAGAACTTGAAAATCGATTTGCTTCTAAAACACAAGATAATGTTCTTGCAAGTTGGAATTCAAAAGAGAATTTTATTTACTCATTCAAATCTGAATTACAATGTGGGTGAAGCCTCCTTTATATAGGCCATGGAGAAGTTTCTGCATGCGCTGTATTCGCTAATATAGACGTATAGGAATTTCTGCATGCGCTGGCTTCGCTAATATAGACGTATCTTGAGATCTAGATGTCCGATTGAGGCGTTTCAAGATGCGTTGGAAAGCTAATTTGCAGCTGGACAAGTTTTAAGAACACATGTTGACCCATAAATGCCTGGATCCCATCCAAAAATGCTTCACAAGTTGACTGATGTTTCTGACTTGCAAAGCAGTTTCAACTTCTTTTCCAAGATGATTATTTTGACCCCTCTCATGCTCGTATCATTGCGCAATCTTGGATTTGGAAGCCTTCAATCAAGTTGTTCCAAGAACTACGAGCTCTAGACTCAATCAAGGAAGTTTGGGCAGATTTGAAAATTCAAGAGAAAAGAGAAGAGATTTTCTTGAAATTTCCAGATTAAAGGCTAGAAATTTAAAGAAAGAAAGACAAGATGAAGGATTATATGATAAGAAATAAGAATATAAATAAAAATATTAAAAGAAGATTGAGAAAGAGATAAGTAAAACAAACCTGAAAATTTCAGCTTTGTTTATGGAATTATGGAAGATGGTGTGAAGATTGAAGATGAAGATGGCTTGCGAGTTGTTGATGTTGTTTTGTCTTCGGCACCCTCTTATACGCAATTATCTAAGCAAGAAAACTCAAGCGGCTCTAACCCACCCTCCCAAACGCTTTTGTATGGGCAAGCAGGAGTGTGAAGATCCTCAACAACAAACCCCGGAGAACATGAAAATCGATTTGCTTCTAAAACACAAGATAATGTTCTTGCAAGTTGGAACTCAAAAGAGAATTTTATTTAATCATTCAAATCTGAATTACAATATGGGTCAAGCCTCCTTTATATAGGCCATGGAGAAGTTTTAATCCTACCAAAGTTAGGAATTAAATACAATAAATAAATGCTAAAATCTAATCTCCTAATTAGATAAGTAACTTCTAATAATAAATAAATGCTAAAAATAAAATTCTAATTAAATAAATCTGATCCTAATAGATATTGCAGAATCCTATATTGATTTAAATTACAAATAATCAAATAAAATCTTGAAAATTTGTAACTATCCAAAAATCTCGTATTAATCCCGTATAGGAATTTCTACATGCACTGTCTTTGGTAAAATAGACGTATCTTGAGATCCATATGTCCGATTGAGGCATTTCAAGATGCGTTAGAAAGCTAATTTGCAGCCAGACAAGTTTTAAGAAGACATGTTGACCCATAAATGCCTGGATCCCATCTAAGAATGCTTCGCAATTTGACTGATGTTTCTGACTTGCAAAGCAGTTTCAACTTCTTTTCCAAGATGATTATTTTGACCCCTCTCATGCTCGTATCATTCCCCCACTCCTCAAAACGATTCGCCCTCGAATCTAGATCGGTAAATGGAGGAGTTAACCAAAGTACCATAAAAGACAAGACGGCTTTAAGGATCCTTTTGCATAGTCTCTTTTTGCAATGTAATTTACAAGTTCCTTCTCACTGGGTCATCACGATTGTTCTTTCGGTCGCAAAGTATGATACATGCATGAGCGAAGTTAAGTTACTCATATTGGACAAGAAGTTGAATTTCTTTGATGCAAACAATAATGGCCAAAAAATGCACGCATAGGAGGTAAAAAATGATGCATCTTGGACAAGAAACTGAATCTGTTTGTGAAGTCTGGAAAGTCAGCTAACTTACGACGAGTTTTCGGATGGGATCCAGGCATTTTTGGGTCGAGTTGTCACCTAACATATTGTCTGTCATCAGTTACCTTTCCAACACATCTTGAAACGCGTAAATCGGACATTAGGAACTCAAGATACATCCAATTTACTGAAGACTGTGCATGCAGAAAACTGGATACAAGATTATTACGGGATTTTGTAAAATTAAGCCCAAAAGCTAACATATAAGGCTTTGGACAAATTAAACTTAGCCCAATATATTTATTATCATTTAAATTGATGTTTTTAGGGTTTTATATACTTTAGGAACCAGCCACCCAGCCCTTATCAGCTTATCACTTGCCTTATCACCCTATTCCTTGCCACACAAGCACAAGGAGTTCAAAGGCTGTTATTTTTTTATTACTTTTAAATTGGATTAGGTTTTCCTTGTTTTAGTAGAAGTTAAATTACTTTGTCTATCCTTCACCTATAAAAGGATGAAGCCTCCATCATTGTAAGACAGATTTTCTTTGATTTATGAAATATTCAGTGAGTTTGTTTTTGCAAGTGTTGATTA
>JAGYYJ010002861.1:0-10409 GCA_019671005.1 Hibiscus mutabilis
TTGGTTTGAATATTTTTATAAAATTTCATTTTTGTCCCTATAATTTTAATTATTTTCCTTTTAGTCCAAAAATACAAAAAAAAAGAGAAATTGGCTCAAAGTCAATGGTAGCTGTTGGCAACTAGAGCTTAGCATTCGTTTGAATCGAGTCAAAATTTTTTGAGTTAGTCGAGTTGACGAATCATATTTTATAACTAAAACTCATTTTCAATTTTTTTTTGGAGTTGCGATGAGTTTATGAAATTCGAGATGAGTTGTTCGATTTTCTATTCAAATTTAATTGTAAATATTTATAATGTTATGATATTAACCAATTCCAATTTAAACGGTTTTCTGTATCAATATATGGTATGTGTATATATTTCTTCATACGTGATATACATATATCAGACAAAGTTAAGAGACCCGACTTGAACTCGAAAATCAATCCATTGATTACTAAAAATTTTGAGTTATTCCATTTATTCGAGATCCTATTTTATAACTCAAATTTTATATGAAATTTTTTCGAGTAGAGTTTATGAAACTGCGATTTTAGTCGAGTAGAATAAAAAACTCGATTTTTAAAAAATGAAACCCATCATGTGTCACATATCATGTAACAAATGGCATATGACATGCCACTTCCATGTGATCTAACCATTAGTCTTTAACAACTTAGTAATTATTAATATTTTTTTATTTTTAGAATGTAGGTGATTCAATTAAAAAATAACAATTAGGTGACTTAATTTAAAAGTATCATATTATTGAGTGACCATCTAATGTAATTTATAAAAAAAATAGGCTTAATAGTCAGCTTGGTGCCCAACCTATACCCGTTTTTCCAGTTTGGTGCCTAACGTTTTTTTGGCCACTGTGGTGCCTAACGTTTCCAACGTTACTCAAATAGGTGCCCCGCCGTTACTGTCCGTTAATTTTCATCGTTAACTTCCGTTAAGTGCCACGTGTCAGCTTCTTAAAATTTCATAATTATATTTAAAAATAAATAAAAATAATAATACATTCAAAAAACCCCAAAATTATCCTAAAATTTTCAAATAATCCCAAAATAGTCTCCAAATCTCTAAACCCCCAAATCCGGCCACTATCACCGGCGTTGGTCGCATTTCTGGCGACGAAATGAAGCGCCCTCCCCTCGCTGAACGACCCACACATCGCTCATCGTCCGTTATGCCGCCGTTCGCCGTGAATTATTCAAATGAACCATTCGTCGAATTTGACGTTTCACACAGCGTCAGTCGATTTTTGACAATAAGGTGATGGGGCAAATGGTCGTGATGGTCCGGCAACGGTTGTGGTGGGCGGCGGCGTGACAATTGGTAGCGAAATCATCCCAAATTGGGATTTAGGGTTTGGGTATTAGGGATTTTAAAATTTGGGGTTATTTTTTTATTTATTTATAAATATAATTATGGAATTTTAAGAAGCTGACATGTGGTACTTAACGGAAGTCAATGGTGAAAATTAACGGACAGTAACGGCGGGGCACCTATTGAATAAGTTGAAAACGTTAGGCACCAAAGTGGCCCAAAAAAACCTTAGACACCAAAATGGAAAAACGGGTATAGGTTGGGGACCAATATGACTATTAAGCCAAAAAATTAAAACATGAAGATGGTTTGCTATAACTAAGTCTATCACAAACATTGCAGCAATAAAGACTTTAATACATTCCTAGAAAATTGTATTACTAAAATGTGGAAAATATTTTGTATGAAATATCAAATTAATATGGAAATATGTAGCGTATAAAATTTTGTAAAGAAAAATATATGTGAAAACAATTACTTTTATATTCATAATATTGTAATTATTTATAACTAACAATTAACATTATCATTTACCTTCGAAATTCCCACGGCCCCCTTTGTACGTCTAAAGAGTTTTTAATGTAATGGCTTAGACCTCCTTTATTATTTCAGAAAAAAACATTATCATTTATCCTCGATCTAAGTTTAAAGTGCGGATAATAAAAATTGATAATATGATATTCAAATTTATATTAAAAAAATATTAACATTGCCATGTTTCCTAAACTAGTCAACCTATTTCTTTCTTCTATACTCAACCTAAAGTAAGTCAACTAGTCTATAACGAAAATTCCACACGTTAAGTGCCTTGCTAGGAATTTCTACTATTAAATGTGGATACAAGGAAAGCAAGGAAACTCTATTATTTTTGGCAAATTTGGGATATGTTACGAGGACGATCATTCAATTTTCTTTATTTATATTTTTAAAAATTATTTAAATAATTTATTTTTTAAATAAAAAATAGCATCAATTATTTTTTTGTTTGATCTATACTATAGTTAAATTCTCACTTTAACACCTATTTCAGTCAATTTGGCCCATAAACTTTCGTTTAATATATTATCTTAGCTTCATATTATTAACGTTAACAAAACTGATGCGACCGAATAAAATGCTACTATGTGTTAAAACAGTTAAAATATTAAAATTCTTAAAAATAAAAATGTCAGAGTTTCCTAAAAAATTCTTAAAATATTATACTTTTTTAACATTTTGAAAATTTAAGAACAATTTTTTAACTGTGTTTTTAAATGTCATTATTAAAAATTTTAAAATTCTTAAAATATTATAATTTTTTAACATTTAAAATATATAAAAAGTTTATAAAATAAAAAATGATTCAAAAATTATAAAAATATAAACTCTGAAAAACGAATACGAGATTTTTAATTCTTTTTGCATTTGTATTGTTTTTATGAATTTTTAATTTTTAAAAAGCTAAACATGATAATTTTAAATATACAATTCCCAAAAATAAATTCTGAATTTTGAGTTTTTAGAAATTTTTTACATTTTATAGAATTTAAATTTTTTACATATTACACTTTCTCTCTAGGGAGACATGCAATTTTTTAATGGTAATGACAAGGCGCAAATGCACATTAATTGTGGGAGGAAAAATTGCTCCCTAACTTTGGAGATTTGATTGCATTTTAAGTTATTAATAGTTTTGAAAATATTATAATTAAGTCTTTGTTCTTCTCAAAATTTTGTAATTAAGTTTTTGTCTCTTTTTTTTTAATTTGGTTTAATTGATTTTTAGAAACTTATTAGTTTTAAAATTAATGAAATTAAGTATTGACTTCCATTTTTTTAGTTTAATTACTTTTTAAGTCCTTTAATTTCAAAATTAGAAAAATAAAATACTAACTCTATTAATTTTATAATTTAATTGTTTTTTATGACCCTACTCATTTTAAAGTTAAACAGCTTGTCCCTCATAAATGAATGTTAACTCCGTCCCTCTAATGATAAAAGGTTAAAGTGACAGGAGAAAAATAAAAATTCAGAAACTAAATTGAGGGAAAATGCTAAAATTACCAAAGTGGGGCGACGCACACCGCTAAACACTACTATCGCAATACACTATTGAACACCATTAATTTTTAATGATTTTTAAATAATTATTAAAAATCTCAAAGGCTCGGCATACAATTAATCATATTTTAAAATAAAATTAAAAAAGTTATTCCATGAACTGTTCTCACCACATCATCCATGATTCTACCCAATTAAATAAAACCACGTCATCTTTATTTTTCACATAATATTTTCTTATAAATTAAAAGTTATAAATCATCATCATCCTCTTCGTACCTCATATATTTATTCTAATATATTAATAAATGAAATCATTAAAATAAAAAACCTCAAAGGATCTCAAAACCAATATTGTGATTGTTTCGAAGGGCTACTTTGATGTATATTTGATCCATAAAGTTCCCAATCATCACTCAACTTTGTTAAACTTCTCTCAATTTCAATCTAAAGTGCTGTAACATAATTGAACCCATTTTGCAATTGATCTGCAACTTTGTTATTCTCTTGGTTCATGTTCAAAATCTCACCTTGAAATTTCACTACTTGGTAACTTGTGAAGTTGAAGTCATTGTCTTTTCAAACCACTTTTTTTCTTCTTCAATTTCACACAATGATGAAAACCCTTCTTCATTTCTTCTTTCATTAATATATTAAAATAAATATATAAAGTATGAGGAAGAAGATGATGATTTATAACTTTTAATTTATAAGAAAATATTATGTAGAAAATAAAGATGATATGGTTTTATTTAATTTGGTAGGATCATGGATTATGTGGTGAGAATAGTTCATGAAATATTTTTGTAATTTTATTTTGAAATATGATTAATTGCATGTCAGGCCTTTAATGTTTTTAATAATTATTTAAAAATTATTAAAAATTAATGGTGTTCAACAGTATATTGCGTTAATAGTGTTCAGTGGTATGCGTCGCATGTTCTAAAATTTTCTAAAAAAACATTTTAACCCTAAACACCTACAGTTTCTGTCTAAATTTGTTGTCATCATCATCACTGTTTAGTTTTTAAAAATATTATTAAGTGTTAAATTAGTATTATGATGAAAAAAAATATTGTTGTCGATTAAAAATATTCTTCAAACGCATAATATAATTTATTGTTTCAAAATAAAAAATAATTAAGTCCAACCGACCCGAATGAATTAATGGATTAATATAGAATCGGTTGACAATAGATTATTGAGCTTTACCTAAAGCAAGTCAACTAGTCAACCTATTAATTATTTTATCAAGTACAGAGAAAATTATATTTTTAAGACAAATATGAGAATTTAAATTCATACAAGATAAAATAATATCAACATCCTTAATTAATCGCTCAATTTATTAAAAATCGACAGTCATTCCCCTTTTTTCTCTATTAGCCGCAACTTTTTTTTTCATTTTTACGTGACCGACAAAAACACCAATCTTGGTGTTGATTGTTGAAAGTCGACAATCTTTTCTTTTTCTTTTATTTTGTTTTTTAATTTTTAAATTCAATAACTCTATCTTTTTGACACGTTTTTCTTTATTTTAGGTATGTTTGCTCTCCCTTTTGGCACACTTTTCTTCTCTTAATTAGTCACTTGGCCGTTTTTTTTTCATTTGTGTTTTTATTATGGTTGAGTTCGACATTGCTACGACTGATCAAGATGTTACTTTTTTTTATTATCCTACTAATCTCTCTGTTTTGGACCATCAAATTGGATTTGAATATGAGTTCACAGGCACCGCTCTTGTTCGTGATTGAGTTGTGGAATGACTGTGTTGTCAACGTGTCTTATTATAATATTCATTTTTTAATGTTGTTTGTTGTTGGTTTTTACGTTTCATTGTCAAGCTTTGGTGATGTTTGTATATATTTTTTTCGTGTCTTTGAGTTAGCCTTTTTTTGTATGATCCTATTTATATATGATATAGAGACAGGGCGGATCCTGAGATTTTGGAGGCCTAGGGCGAACTGAAAAATTAGGCCCCTAATAATAAGTCTTGGAAAAAAATTCAATTTTAAGAGTAGGCCCCCTAGAAACAAATATTTAAAAAAAATTTAAGAATAGGCCCTATACAAATATTGAATTTTTTTAATTTTACTAGTATGCCCCTAATAATAAATGTTTGGAAAAAAGATGAGCATCTAATAACAAGTATTGAAAAATTAGACCCTAAATAACAAATATTGAAAAAATTAGAGTCCAATAACAAGTATTGAAAAACTTTGAATTTTAAGATTAAGTCCCTAAGAACAAATATCACGAAAAATTGTGCATCAAATAACATGTATTGAAAAAACTGGACCCTTAATAACAAATATTGAAAAAATAAAATTTAAGAGTAGCTCATGATAACAAAATATTGGGAAATTGAGCCTCTAATAACAAGATTAAAAAAATTGGACCCCAAATAACATGTATTGAAAAAAAATGAATTTGAAGATTATGTCCCTAATAATAAATATCAAGAAAAAATGGGCCACAAATAACAAATATTAAAAAAAATTAGACACCTAATAACAAATATTGAATTTTTTTTTAAGAGTATGCCCATAATAACAAACATTGCGAAAAAATTGAGCCTCTAATAATAATTAAAAAAATTGGGCCCCAAAAAACAAATATTAAAAAAATTAGACCCCTAATAATAACCATTATTAAAAAGTAAACCATAATTATTTAAGTAGTAAAAATTAAAGGAAAAAAAGAGAGGTCTCTATCTAATATTAACTAAATTATTATTTCATTTACTTGTTATTTATGGCCTAAAGTGGAAGGCTCTATATAATCTTATAACCAAATGTTGGGTCTTTTCTATTGTAATTATTTAAGAAGTAAAAATTAAGAAAATTAGGGCCTTGGGCGATCGACCGGTTTAACTTGCCCCAGAGTCGATCCTGTATAAAGACGTTAGATTTTGTGTTTATTTATTTATAAAAATATGTATAGATTAATTTTTTTTATCTGTATTATAAACCGTCGTTATATTTTTAAATTTTGCCTCTATTAATAAAATTAGCAAATTCATATTAAAAAAACTAGTCAACCTATTTCTTTCTTCCATATTCCTCAAAGCTAAAAAGCAAAGACACGTGATCTGTTTTGCTTTGAACAAGTCTATTACGAAAATTCCACACGCTAAAAACTTTGCGAAGGAAGTGTAGGTAATGCAAATTCTTTGAGGCTTGGTTAAACTTGGTAAACTTGACTCGAGACTCGAGATTTAAGAATTGAATTGATTTATTCGAATCGAGATCTAAAATTGACCTGAATTTAATCCGAAACTAAAAATAAACCGAACCGAATTTTAGTTGAATTAAAAATAGACCCGAACTGATTTTCAACCGAATCGATTTCACCCGAATCAAAGGTACCCCGAAATAAAAAATATATATTAAAATAAATAAGTATAAGATGTGAATTATCGCACAACATACCAAAAACCCAAATATATAGGCTATATAAAGTCATATATAGGATGGAAAAACCTTATTCCGCCTGAAAACCTGACTAAAACGATCGATCTCCTATTAATCGATATTGACCCGACCCGAAAATAAATGAACTGAAATCAACCGAATCAAAAGTTAACCGAACCGAAGTCTCGGCCCGATACTCGAACCGAAATCACCACAGTCCCAAACTAAAACCGAACCAGACTCGAACCGAATTGAATTTAAACTGAATGTAGTCAGACCCGAAATAATCCAAACCAAAATGACCCGGACTAAATGACTCGATTGTCACCTCTAAATTTGGTTAGCGGAAACAATCGGGGAAATTTTTTTTTTTTTGAAGTCGAATACCCACATTTAATTTAGGAGAATTTCTTTCTAATGGTGTTACCGCATTCTCAATAGTAACAATTTTTTAGTTAATGGAAGGAATAGGATTCCTTTGTGTTTCTTAGGCATTAAACAATTTTTGGTCATTAGGACAAAAATGCCCCTGAAATAAGAGAACTTTTTTCATCCTAATCCTTCTCTTTGTTGTTTACTATTCAAGGCAGCAACAAGCTGATATGATAAACATTAGCTTTTTATGTGGTATATTAGAAATTCCCATAATGTGTATAATCGTATATTTACTATATCATTCTTAACTTTAGGAAAGGGCAGGGGCAGGGGCAGGGGACTTTAGCGAAATGAAATGAAATACTTTTAGTAGGTCTCAAAACTATGACATATATGAATATGAGGGAATAAATATGAATAATTTGGCCATTCAACTAAATATACTTACTCATTTACTATATCATTCTTAACTATACATTTAGTGAAAAACGATATTCTTATAATATTTCTTATGGAATTAACAGTAACTTTAATAAATAGCTAAGATTATTTTTTATTTCTTTTTTTGTGATAATCTTTATATTTTTTGTCGTTAATTTCAAACATTCATTTATGGCTCAAATTATTTAAGTAGTAAAAATTGAAAAAAAATGAACCATAAATATTTAAGTAGTAAAAACTGAACCATAACAGTAACTATTAGAAAAGAATTAAACCATAACTATTTAAGTAGTAAAAAAAAGAGAGGTCTCTCTCTAATATTATAACCAAATTATTATTTCGTTTACTTGTTATTTATGGCCCAAAGTAGAGGTCTCTATATAATATTATGAATTAATTTTAGGGCCTTTTTTATTCTAATTATTTAAGTAATAAAAATTAAAAAAATTGGGCTCTGGGCGGTAAACCGATTTCACCTGTCCCACGGCCCTGTATAGAAACATTAGATTTCGTGTTTCTTTATTTATAAAAATATGTTTAGATTATTTTTTTTTATTTTTATTATAAACCCTCATTATATTTTTAAATTTTGTCTCTATTAATAAAATTAGCAAATTCATATTAAAAAAAAAACTAGTCAACCTATTTCTTTCTTCCATATTCCTCAAAGCTAAAAGCCAAGACACGTGATCTGTTTTGCTTTGAACAAGTCTATTACGAAAATTCCACACGCTAAAAACTTTGCGAAGGAAGTGTAGGTAATGCAAATTCTTTGAGGTTTGGTTAGGCCCGACAAACTTAATCCACGACTCGATAAATAAATTGATTTATTTGAATCGAGATTTAAAATTAACCCAAACATAATAATTTAAATTTAATTCGAAAAAATTGAACCGAACTGAATAAATATATAAAATAAATATTGAGGCATGGAAAAGATAATGATGATTTATAACTTTTAATTTGGTAAATAAAGATGATGTGGTTTTATTTAATTGGATAGGATATGGATGATGTGGTGAGAATAGTTCGTGAAATAACTTTTTTTAATTTTATTTTGAAGGCTAAAGGGGTTATTTTGCCCCTGAGTTTGACCCAATTTAGCAATATTGTCCCTCACGCGAAAACGCGTTCAATTAGGTCCTTCAGTTCGCACATTGCAGCAAATTAACCCCTTGATTGACGTTGACTGACGGAACCGTTAGTTTGGCCGTTATTTTTTAACGCGTCAGCCGTCTGCGTCACATGACATTTTATGTCAGCGTTGAAAAATCAAAACACTGACATGGCTTAAAGTGCTGACGTGGCAAAAATTAAAAATTTAAAAAAATTAAAAATTAAAAATTAAAAAAAATTAATCTTATTTTTTATATTAAATTTTAACCAATCAGATGATGACACGTGGTACCATTTGATTGGTTTTAGAGTAAAGATTTAAAATAATCCATGAATTGGAGAGACCCAGGTCTGGTGGGGGAAAAGCTTAACGACTCACTACCAGACCAACCTCTTAACCATGTCAATAAACACCAAATGTTTTATATAACCTCAATAAAATAGCATGGCTTCTTCATTAAAATCCCGACATCAGGAGTTAATTTTTCATATCCGAATTCTGTATCCTACGGACATGAGGGCAAGCTCCCAAAGCATGTTTGGCATACTCAATGGATTTACCTTAGATAATTTACAAATCAAAGAGATGGCATTTCAAGTCGTACAATTTCACAGTATCGAATATTTGGTCTCCATTTTTTGTAAAGGCTGCTATTTTTGAAGATAACAGTGGCGTTTCTACTGTTGAAGTTCAACTTCATTTGGAGAAACTTGATAAGACATGGACAGATCTCTACTCGACCCTAGATTACATGATAATCTCGAACGGAAAATGATTTCTCAAGGCTGCAATCTACCATGAGAATGACACAGAAGTCGGGATTTTAATGAAAAAGCCATGCACTTGGGGTACTTGAAAAAGCCATGCACTTGGGGTACTTGCCTACTAACAGATTACAAAGACTTACACCGGTGTAAGTCTTTGTAATTTGTATAACAAATTTTATGCACTTGGGGTTTTTGCCTGCTAATAGATTATAAAGACTTACACCTAGTTAGTTGAATTTTTACCGGTATAAATCTTGCACTTAAGACTTGCAGAAACAATCTATTCTATGAGAGCGGCACTAATACCAGAGAGCAATCTTGTAATAGTAAACATAACTACAAGAGGACAAGATCACATTACTCTTTTTAGACTAGTAAAAATGATATTGCATCAGCCTTTTTAATATAACTGCACAGCTTTTTAAAGGATACTTCTAGACAGAGGCAACCTTTATCTAAGTATACATAATTGTAATGCAAAACACATAACAGAATCACTCACCTTTGTACCAATCAATGTATGATTTTCCATCAGTGTTGGTTGAATATAGTTTCGATATTCCACGACGTAACTCTCTAGAGCCTTGCACCGGTCTTTTGTGAGTTACTTCTTGCCATAGACTTTCAAACTCATTTCGGTCATAAGGAATTTTAAGAAAATCCATTGAGTATATCAAACATGCTTTGGGAGCTTGCCCTCGTGTCCGTAGGATATAGAACTCGGATTTGGAAAATTAACTCTTGATGTCGGGATTTTAATGAATAAGCCATGCTATTTTATTGAGATTATATAAAACATTTGGTGTTTATTGACAAGTTAAGAGGTTGGTCTGGTGGTGAAAATTAAGCTTCCCCACTAGACTTGGGTTCATTTTTAAATCTTTACTCAAAAACCAATTAAATGGTGCCACGTGTTATCATCTGATTGGTTAAAATTTAATAT